>JAZBGX010000613.1:9476-28085 GCA_037414775.1 Zonitis immaculata | reverse complement strand
AGCTGAAGTTGAAGCCTTATTCGCTAAACGTGGAGTCACCCTTCAATATGAAGTAAGATTTTCTCCATTTATCAACAACATACTCTTCAAACTGATATCTAATTATTTCTTCTAAATAATTTTCTAGGATTTATGGAAAGCAAAGAGCCGTCTTGTACAAGGACCAGTTGGAGATTTATTGAAAATCGACAGTCAACTTTAAATTATTTCCTCTTTGTTCTAAATACCTTGATATTACTCTGTATTTACTGATAAACTAGCTTAATAAATCTATATGAGCATTATAAAATTCTTAGTTTTTGAATAAAATAAATATAACTTCCCTTTAATTAAAGGTTTGTTTTTATCACCATCATTTCATAGATTTTGTAATTATATAAATAATTATTCTTAAAATTAGTACAGAAAGCTTGAAAATTAATGAAAGGAAAATAATTATATTGCATTGATAATATTCCTATATCGTCATTCAATTTTCATTAATGTAGCGATTGCCTCTCTTCTCTACATTTGAGAAAATACATAAATAATTTAAAATAATAGTACTGGCTGTTGTTCACGAGATTTTGCCAAAGATTTGGATTAAATAATTTCTTTAGAATGTGTTTGGATTAGTATGGCTTTGAATGGTTCGAAATGCGAAGCAAGGCGGATTCGATTCGATTGTACTTGAATGAAAGATGTTATCTTTATTACACTTTGATGTAAATTTGTTGAAAGAAAAAAATTACATATCTTGAAAATGTATGTTTCGAATCAGAAAAGCAATCGAAATACTGTACATACAAAAAAAACAACGTTTCCATTCAACGATAAATTGAGAGTTATCTATTGACGAATACATAAGAATACAGAATTTGGAAACAAAAAATAGGAATATCCAATATTTTTTTTATATATAATAAGATCTAATAGTACCTTTGTATTAACTTGAAATAGTTTGTTTTAAATTTATTGTTAAATAATACTCGAAAAATAGATGAATAAAGTGATAATTTTTATATTAATTAACAAGAACTTTTGCCTTTCAGCAAACTCTGAAACTTTAGGTGTTCTTTATTTTCTTCTCCAATTTTAATAGTCTTCTATTAAAACTTGTAATCCCAAAGGATCTAATTTAAGTAATGCTCCTTTTATAATAATAGTCTTTTGTTATTCTTTCGTTATACATTTGCCTTGTATATCTTAATTAATAGCTAATTTAACGTTTATAATAGTTTCAGCTATGTAACAAAATTCATTTTATCTTGAATTCTATCAATAATATATAAAATTCTGTTATTAATTAAGTTGTTGATTTATAAATTAATTATCAAATTATCTGTATTATTTGTCTATTTGTGATTGATATTTAATATCCAGAAGGATATTAAATATGGGATATTTGTCTTTGTGGATTACAATAAAATGAAATTTTTGGTAATGCTCGTCAGATTTATTGACTAAATTTTCAACTAGATAATAAAACAATTAGACATTCTTGCAGAACAATATAATTTATAATTTAAGATTCTCGATTCTGAATAAATCTCCAATTGGTCCTTGTATAAGACGGCTCTTTGATCTCCATAAATCCTGTAAACAGAAAAATATTGAAAAGAATTCAGATATTCCCTTTAAAAGAGTATTTTATTGATAGGTGACGAAAATCTTACTTCATATTTTAGGGTGATACCGCGTTTGGCGAACAAGGCTTCAACTTCAGCTTTAAGGAGTTTCTGTGTACCTTCAACTGTAACAGTTTTACAATTGCTGTCGGCGAAATGACAACAAATAATTTTACGGAAATTCTATAAATCAAAAAAATTATATATCCATCAAAAATTATAATCCAATAAAATATTTATTTATATTCACATTAGAGAGATTAGCTCCTGATCCGTGTAAGAGAAGTGGATGGAAGAAAATGACATCACCTTTTTCTAATCGAATATAGGTTTTTTCTAAATCATCTGGATTAAGTTGGTAGATACCATGGTAGAATTTGAATCGGAAACCCTATTAATAAAATAAATATGAGATTTAATTTGAGACAAGAAAATATTGAATTACTTCTGGATAAGTGTGTGGATAGAATTGTCCTTTATGTGATCCAGGTACAACATAAAGACAGCCATTTTCTGGTGTCATTGGTTCAATGGCAGTTATAGCACCAACAATACGATCTGCTGGACGGAATGGGAAGAAATGTAAATCTTGATGGACATGATGATATGAATATTGTGGATCGCCTAATGGTGGTTTGTTGATCAACATGGAATGGACAGCTGTGATATTTGGACCTGTAAAACTTTCAACAATATCAAGCATACGTCTGTTGTTGGCATAATCGAAAAGAACATCATCGTATAACCAATCTTGGATCTACAACAATCAACAAAGCGATTATAATAATTATTAAATAATTATATTGACTATAATTTACTTTAGTAACACGTTCTTCTCCTTGTCTATTGAGGAGAGAGAAATCTTCTAGAATTACCATATAACCTCTCTTTACTCTACCTTCAATGATATCGACGAAACGTTCTCTAAAATAATTAAATATAAATAAATAAATTGAATATGGAACAATTCCGATAGAATTATTGTTCAAAAAAATTACTTTGCTTTATCCAAAAATTGATGGTTGACGAAATTTTTGAATACAATATATCCATTTTCTTCATAAAATTCTCTTTGTTCTTGGGTTAAAGCCCCATGATTGTCGACTGTATATACGAATTTACCCATATTGATTGATTTTATGTTCCACTAGAAACTGACTAACTACCAATAGATTTCGCTATATTTATACTCTATTATAAACTAGATAAACTCGAATTAGAGGGTGAAAAAAAATTTAATTGTGATTTATAGTAAGATAGATGATTTGCTGCATTTATAAAGAATAATATTTCAAGTCCAATGTCTTATGTGATTTTTTTAATAAAGTTTGACCTATATTAGCTTGAGTTTAGATATTTCCTGATTGAATAGTCATTCCATATAAAAAATCCTATCAAGAAATTATCCTCATAAACAAATAAATCGTTAATCAATTCCTTTTAAATTGTAATAAAATTGTGCAATAATAAAGATACAAATTTAAGTCAAAAGCATTTTATTTGTTAACACACATATTTAGTCTACCTGTACAAATTAAGTTTACTTATCCATATTACTTACATCATTTTCATTTTTTATATATAACAATGTGAATTGTACACTGGACCGATTAGTAACTACATTATTGCGAAATATTAGTATTAAAAATATAAAGATAAATAATTGTAAGAAGAAATATTGGAACGATACTCATTATCATTAAGTATGATTGTTGATGTGTTTTTCCTGATTTTCTATACATAAATGATATGAATTTCTTTATTATCCTTGAAAATTCGTTAAAGATACACTCAACTGTCTCATTTCGATTTCGATAATTTCAACAAGTTGAGCAAAACTTCAACTTAAACTACAACAATACTTCTTCTTACATTAAAATTTGAATTTTTGTTCGATAGGGAATTTTGAATAAAAAATAAAATAAGCTCAGTTGTCAATTGAAGATTATCTACAATCCTAACACAAATCCTTAGAAAATCCACATATCATGGTCATAGCGGATTTTACACACAACTATTAATTTAATTATAAATTTTATTTAATTAGAATTGTTCAATTCTTCTATTTCGATCGATTGTTGTTGGCTGGTTAATTTTTTTCTTCCAATGTTGTCGATTTTGGAAAAAATACTCAATTCTAGGCCTTATTGTTTCATTTGCAAACATAGCCTCTAATTCATTTTATTCATTAAATTATTACAAAGTCAGCCTTTTATTTTTGATAAAATCATTTTTTTAAATTATATAAATCACACATTAAAATTACACAAGAATAATTAATTTCAAGTGATGTTTTTTTTTTTGGGGGAGAAAATTACAATGTAGGCTTTGAGTTTATTTAGAAATTCCTCTATAATTTTTTTTTATTGACTTCAAATTTCATTAAATTATTGATGTTTCTGTTATTACAATTCACATTCGCCAACGTTATGGCCAATTGTCGAATGATTTATCAATTTTAGACGATAATCAGTATTTATAACTAAATCAGCAACACATCCTCTAACACCATTCTTATATTGTGTTAATGTTTGTAGGATAATATCGGGCATACCGCCTATATAAAGTCCGTCTTCGTCTATTTGGAAGATCTGCTGTTGTTTGTTGAATGTCACAAATGTTCCTATTGGAGGTATTTCGACAGATTGGCGTGTCATTGCTGGGCCATTATCGACAACTAAAATTCCAGACGTACCATCTCTACAATAAATTTTAAAGGATTGTCTCAAATTTATTTAGCCGATCAGCAGTTTTATCCAGGATTAGATTATAAAACAGGAAGATTATTTTTAATTTACTCTTCTATTACACAATTTTTTTTTAATCGTCTTTATCATATTTTATAATGGAAATAACGTTTCTTATCAAATTGATTTTTTTGATTATAAATTTTTGCACGTCATTCCGTATGGACTTTAAACTATAATTTATCTACGATTCAAATAGTTGTTATGCAAAATTTATTATTATCTACGATAATAAATATTCTATTTATAATGTTAATTAATTTTTTTTACCTGACAGCTTTAACACGATGCCAAAGATTATCATGGACGGTAGTTGAATTATGAACAACAATAACTTCTTCACCATGTACAGCAAATCTGAATACTAAAGCTCCATTTTCCAAGCCCAATGATACGAAATTTTTATAACCAGTATTTAACCATAATAATAATCCAGTTTCGGATGATATTTTGAAACGTACATTAATATCTAATGGATCTGAATTTAATGCTTCTAAGATTGATGGTTCCGTAAAATGTAAATAACTATCGATACCATGGAATGATGGTGGGCCACGTGAACATAACTGGTCCCGATATCCAGGCTTACATCTAAACCAACCAACAGAAAACAGAGAAATTAGAAGATTCTTTACTAAATTCTAGAAGAATTTATTTAAAATTTATAATTTCAAGATTTATTTATTATAACGATTGATTGATTGTGACTGTATTAAAATTTAATAACTAGTCAATTTACCTACAACTGAAGTAATCAAGTTCTGGTATACATTCACCATCTTCACCACATGGCCGTGCAACACATGGATGTGGACAATTATCAACATTAGCACCACCTAATGCTTCAGCCAATATTGGTATAGTACGCCCATTAAATTTTACCATTTGTATACAACCGATAAATGCTGTTTTTGTACGTACTTGTGGTGATACAATATTGAAATTTGGTACACCACCCAAATATAAATTCAATGGTAATGATAATTGTGTGAAAGCACCTGGTGATAAGACCTCAGTTGGTAATTGATTGTCAACTGATAAAATTGCTAATCTTCCAGTACGTGATATTCTCACCTATGAAATAATTACAAAAAAAAAATAGATTGAAATTATAAAGAAAATGAGGGATTTGATTAGAAATTTCGATAGGATTAGTAATTTAGTTTAATCGATTGGAGATTTAATGGGAAACTGCAGCATGTTTTGATAATAACTTTAATACTTTTCGCATTGAAAGGAAATTGTATGTATATAGGGATAACACTTCATTTAGTAATTGATTAAAACTGAAACTATGTACAGTGGGAAAATATGAACGAATCGAACACGTTACGATTGAATGAATAATTGATGTTCATTCGAATTTATCCCGAAAAAAACTAATCACAACCAATCTATGGTTATGTCGATTATTTGGAAATAGCCGAAATGGAAGAGAATGAGAAAAATTACATTTATCTTCAATAGATTTAATTCAAACAAACAAATAGAGAAAAGTAAATGGGGAATTGTTTGGAGAATATAAAGAAAACAAATCAATCTTCTTATCTTACCTGATGCCATTCACCTAAACTGATTCTATGTTGACTAACAGCAATACCAACACCCGTGCCTAAATCATAGGCAAATTCTAAATAGCCATCATTTAAATATAATGCCATAAAATCACCAAATCCATCGTTACGATGCCCGTTATATAAAATCAAGCCATTTATTGATGTTGGTTTTAATGTAATTTCTAAATCTAACCATGTTAATGCATCATCACCTAGACCTTTATAACGTAAATGGCTTGAACCATTAAATGATGGTACTTGAAGATCAACACGTATCTCACATAAATCGCCAGAAAATCCTAATGGACATAAACATACAGCCGAGTCTTCATTTGTTAAACATTTACCACCATGTTGACATGGTATACGGCTACAACGATCCGCTGTGCATTCCTCTAGAAAATTATAATAACAATAATAGGAAATTATTGTTTAATAAAAAAGAAATTCGAAGAGAAGTACGAACAAAAACGAATTTCTAGAACTAGATTCGAGTGAATTGAATTGAAACTGTCTGTATAGGAAGCACTATTTATAATTAATTCCATGTATAGTTGTTCTAATGGAATTGATTCGGATTGTTTTGTGTACTTTCACTATTCCAATTACTCAATAAATTCATATAATAATTGATTATTATCGGTTATTGTAATATTGAAAAATCGATAATTATAAAAATTATAATCACTCCAATTTGGTGGATGCGCCCGGGTGAGTTATTTGTTTATCAATTTTAAATTTTTGGATTATTTTTATTTAAATTGCTCTTTCGAATAATCCATGTTTTTGTTTTGTTTTTGTTTTTTTTTTGCCGATACCCTAGAGCAACACAATCGCGAAAGCAAAATTCACGCTTTTTATGAATACAAAATTTTCCATGAAAATAACTCACTACTATATGGTTATCGGCAAGAAAAAAAAAACAACAATCAATGAATTAGAAGAAAGAAAAAGGAAATTCATAAAACAATAGTTATCCGATGCATTTGGGAGATTGCAAAGTTGAGAAGCTCACTTTAGATTATCATATTTTCAAATGGTAATGTTAGAGAGTAAAGACTTGAAAACGGAAAAACTTTAAGGTGAGACATTTTCTAGTATTATTGTGCAAAAATTCCAACAATCTACATCAATTTGATCGAGGCTATATTCTATTTAATTACACCATTGATTAAATTTGAATTAATCGATTTACTTGCAATTACAAAATTTTGGCGGATGCGCCGGGTGAAGTGTAGAAGAGATTTTAATTTTGAACAGAGCGTGTTCAAATTAAATGGCATTTGGTTATAGAAAAAACATAAGAAACGTAATAACGTCCAACAGTGTATAGAAAAAATGTAATTATACTTTAATATGGTGGTAAAATTCAAGCTCTTCAAGTAGAGATCTAAACTATGAAATTATAAAACAATTAAGTTTATTAATTTTTTTTCCTAAGTTTCTAAGTTCCTCTGTAATGCAAAATGCACGATTTAATATTTATATTTATATCTTAAAAATTAACTATAAAACGAGATTTCCAATTTCCGTACAAAATTACGATCGCCATTTCCGCCTTTATTTTATAATTTCTATTACAAAATGAATATTCATTAGTTGGAATTGTAAATTCACATTCCAATCGATGTGTTTTAACAAATTCCATAAAATTCTCAAATATTTATATATTCATAATATATTTGTGGATATAACTTTTATCTACAGTTGGAATAGGAGAAATTTTTAAAAAAAATTTTATCAGTTGTTTTTTTGGATTTCCATAAATTTCCATAATGATACGCCGATATTACGGAAATTTTTCACATATGAAGCCGCGTAAGATAAAAACAAACAAAAAAAAACATCCATTTTATCACTGAATTAAAAAGACTTTTAATAATAATCAATGATCGAAGTTGAATTTTCATTTTCCAGCTTATCTGTAATAACGACAAAGTTTGAAAATTTATAAAATGTTAGCCTATTAGTTCCGTTCAGGATACATATATCCGTTTGGGATTTCTCTATATAAATTTTTTTGTTCTTGTTGTAGTTAAATCGATTCTCTCGAGTATCATCTAAAAGCTTCTCTGTCCGTTTATGATTCAGTTGTAGTTTTACGTACAACCCGGAAAACTCAACTGTCAACTCCAAAAAAAAAAAAACAATAAAAACCGATTTACTTTCTTATTCGAAATGGAATTATTCAATTCGATTTTTTTGTTTTGTAAAATTAATAGAAAAATCAAAGTTTCCATTACCGATTCCATATCCTTTGGTGGCTTCACCATTCGGTTCTAGAGCGAATTTATAAAGATGATCGTTAACTTCTAAATGTCGTATACATCCTTTTAGACCATTAGAAACTGGCAATTTCTCCGATATACCGGTTGTATTGCCTGTACCGCCGACAAATAATGGTTCGCGAAATGTTATCCGTGAAAATAATCCTTTCGATCTACCTTGAATATGTTTACCATCGTTCAATTGTAACCAAGCATCCCAACGATGTCGATATAATGTTATACGATTCCATTGATTTAATAATACAGTTTCTTCAGAACGTACTATCCCAACACCAGAGCCACAATCAAATCTACAATTCAATAAAAAAAAAAAAATTAAATAATTTATTCCACAACTGTATAAATTTTCTAATAGTCTCATTAACATTCTCAAAACTACTTGAATATAATATTTAGAGTTTTAGTTGATTGTGGTTTGTGATAATAACAACCGGAGATTAGAGTTATATAGTAATTGAAAATTTATCAAATTTGGACCAACAAAGGACCGACTTCACGTAATTAATAATTAATTACCAACAAAATGTTTTTTTTAAGGAAAAAAAAACGCTGTATCTTTATAAATGTAATTTAATTTAATTTAATTCAATTACGTTTTGGCAACTATACTTTTGTTATGTGTATGTAAAACATTGTTCACATTATTAATCTACTGAGAAAGATATTTTAGTGTCAACGTTAATTAGCGAAAATGGAGCATTGAGTGATAATTAAATTCTGTAATTTGTTGTCAAATTTCATACAATAAAAAATATCCACTCAACTTGCATGTCTTGATTTAACCATCAAATCATTTCTGCAGTGTTCTATTCGTTAGATAGAATTAAATAGGAATTAATTATAGCAAAATAGTCTGTCTTGTTTTCAATAAATCGATTTTATAAAATTCCATCTCTACCTCTATGAAATTCTATATTTTTATTGCTCGGCAATTTCTGACAAAGGGTCTCGTTTGAAGACCCTATAACCATACTAAAGAAAAGTCTCTCAAAACTCTAATTGTTGAATAAATTATTTTTTATTGGAATAAGGAGTGTAATGGTCCTCAAATAAAATTTCTAAGGCATCTCTTTAAAATATTTATAGCAAAAGGACCACTTTGTCGTATTGTTGAGACATAAGTGTACTGATGAATATTAAAACCTTCATTGTGATTTTCGTTTAATTTCGATTAATGTAAATCGAACAATAGTAATATAGAAAAAAATTGTAATAATAGTGAAACTATTTTATTTGATTTGTGTTTCGTGTCACGTATAATAAATAACATGTGGCATATTAAAATTTGACATTGACAAATTGTAACAAACCACTATTACATATATATATTTATAGTGAAACCATACAATTACGTCAAAGCAAAACAATAAATTCATTTTATAAAAATGGTGAATCGATCGGCGTATGCTCCCCAGGTTGATATTTGTTCTATAAGAGTTAGATACATCAAAGATTTTTCGAATCGTGGAAGTGACCGATTTATTGAAATACGCTAAATTGAAAATTCTCGTAAATTATATCAAGAGACACCACCAGAATTTCACTTATAAATGCCACTCACTAAGCTCTATGGCATATTTTTTCCAAAATTTTGAGCTGAGCAAATGATTCTTTCACCGGAAGTCGCCATCGACTCTATTTCGACTAAATTTCTGTTTTCACGTCATCTTTTGTTGCATCAAGTTACGACAAAAATTCGACTAGCATCTACTACTGTTTCAATTGTTTATCGCGTATGGCAAACTTTTTTCGTAACTCAATGAAACTAATGATGACGTGCAAGTAATTTAAACTGATTTGAGTATATTTATGTCGATCTCACAGTCAGTTGGGTCCATTCAACTTTGTTATCTTCAAACTTTATCTGTCAACTTGTAATAATAAAATTATTTTTGCTACTTTTTGATAGATCTAATAAAATTTTACGAGCTCGTAATTTATTGTATTTTATTATTGCCAAATAATACAAATAAAAAAAAAACAATTGAATTTTACTTCAAAAAAATTGTACAATAGATCAAGATCAAGATTAATATACAGAATGGCAACTGTATTAAACAGAACCTGCAGTATAATATGTTAAACTTTCTAATTTAAATAACACTTGTAATTGGGTAATGGAATTTTCGCAAATTCTTATGCATAACAAATTTTACACTTCACTTTTTCTTATTTAGAAAACTTTTTAATAATTCGCTCAGCTAATTTTACTCTTGTGTATAAAAAGAAACAATCCAAATTTCGGTAATCGAATAATTTTCGTTAATGAATTCTCTTTAGAATATTATTAGTTATTTATTTCAAATAAATTTATTCGAAACTTCCTCAATTGTCCACTTGAACTAATACATTCGAAAACACTTGGGACTTGATTTTAATATACCAAATTACTACAGTTGCAGCTGTATAAATATAAAATAAAAAAAATTAATTAATAAATCCCTTCGAATTTGTGCCGTTTTATATCAACAAAACTAATTTTGTTATGTTGTAAGTTGTGAATTTTCTTTAATTTTTTTTTATTCCCTAAAATTGTTGGGATAAATCGACTTTTCTCAGACCCTCCAATTTTAGTGGGAGAATAAGCCTGCAAAAAGCCATAAAATACAAACACGAATGAAATGGTAAACTTATCATGTAAGTCACTCAAAATCGACCTTATACGTCTTTATTGGTGAACTTTTCCCCCTTTGCATTACCTGCCAGGTGTAGTCCCGATCAATATAATCGTCTGGCTTGGTAAATAGTGGAAATATAGTTTATCTCATTATTAGTTTTTTTTCTTTATTCAATACCAATAGGGGAAAATAGTGGATGTAGTCTAGGGAATTTTTATTTCTTTTAATAAACATAAATCTTTTATCAAATGATATAACCCCGTTTAGTCCCATCGGTATTGAGGTAATAATGGAAAATTTAACGAAAATCTATGTTGGTTGTAAATTTAATAGAAGAACAAAACTAAAAACAAACTAAATCACAATTTTATTATATTTGGAATAAATAAATTGAAAAATTCCAAAGTGTAGTAACATTTGTAATTTATTTCGAATAAAAATAGATGAGAGAAAATAAAATTTGAATTTAGATCAGAGATCAGACAGAGAGTAATTTATTTGCCACACGTATTTGTACATTATTTCCAATTTTTCGTTTTGTATTATTATTATTATTTTTTTCTGTTGGCTATGTCCCTAAAAAAATTATTATTGCTTTATATTATTGGAGAAATATCGAATATATATATGTATATACGGTTGGGGAATTTGATATTCTCATATCATCACGATTATAGATATGGAAAATTTGTTGCGAATTGTTTATAATGTGAATTGCCACAAATAAAATCAATATATAGAGCGAGTTTATTATGATGATACTCCTATATTTTTTTGTTATTTTATTAGCTCAACAACATCACCATTAAATACACGAGTATAATTTTTCAACCCTTAATCACCTAATTAATCTTTTAAATTATTATTTATTGAGCTCGAACGAATTAACAAGAGCACAAGAAAACAAAACAAACAAACAAACAAAAAAAACCGAATATAGAGCTATATAGAATTCATTTCAAACAAACAAATCTACAATTATTTTTAGTTTGACTAGATAAATTATTTGGGGAATAGCATGAGAAATATTGCTGTTGTTCAAGTTAAATATAGTTTTCTCTTTATACTTCCACCTATATTCTTATTTAACATTAATGAAACTAAATGATGATTTATAATAGTTGGTTATTAACAACAGTTTTCTCGAGGGAAATTGTCTATTTAAAAATAATGTACAGAAAAAACTACAAATACTTCTATTTGGAATAGTTTCCATATTAGATTTCTAACGTGACATGTTAGCTTCCTAATTGAAATTCTAATTAGCCGAGGTGTATTGTAGGTATTGAGTAAATATCTAGAATACAGCTGATATCCAATAGAATATATCAAACAATTGTTATTTTATTTGGTATTCGAGGAAATAAAATTATGTATATAAAATTGGCGGATGCGCCGGGATTATTTATTTAACCATTTTTCTTCTCTTCTAGTTATTGTAATGCGATAACAACTAATATAATTTCGATGGTAATTCTAATGATTTCAGCAAAATTAATTGATTATTCAACAAATACTAGTTTTGAATATTTACAGAAATAATCTAGAAACTTGTTATTTGTAGATTACAATCATAATGATAATGATGATGACAAATTGATAAATTTGCTTGATTACTTGTTTAATTAATTTCACGAGTACACATAAAATATACGAATATATAGATGTATAATTTTCAAATTTCCGGTAATAGAATTATAACTCAAACTTCATTACCTATAAATTTGAATCATACGACAAATATACTAGTCGAACATTATTTTGTTTTTTCGTAAATACAATGCAATAAAGTAACAAACATTTCCGTTGTACTGTTGTAATCCGATAATCAATACTCTACTGTTTACTTTGTGTAGAGTATCATAGAAAATATTGATCGTTATCTCGATCTCGATCTAATCTATGAGTTATTATAGATAATAAAGTGGAGCGACTAGTCGTGATTTGAAATAAGTGTTGGTGATAGGAGGAAAAATTTGCAATAAGAATAGAATTTCTAGTATCGGTGATGGTTTAGCGAAGCACGTTGTCCAGGGATGTAGGAAAACTTTACGTTGTCCAGGAGATTGTCGATATAGATCAATTACAGTTTACTCTCATTTTTATCCAGATAATCCAACTGTGGAACAATTGAGGTGGCAACGAGGCGCCAAAAGATTGTTTTTCAGAAATGAAACACAATAACATTCAATAATTTGGAAAATCGAAAGAAATGTCTTCAAAATTTCCACATAAATCAATACATGTATGGAAGTCGACTCAACTAAATTCAATATTCAACATAAGCGTCTTTAGTCAAATAAAAACAATTATTGTCAATAATCGTCAATATTTCGAATATATATTGTGAAACGATCGAAAGCGGAATCGATTGTAAGAATTTGCAAAATTCTTGATCATTTTGTACAAATCTTGATTGTTCTCTCGGTTTTGTTTTATTATTATATATATATATATATATATTTTTTTAATCATATAGAAACAAAAGAAGGGAAACTGTTGATGAATTAACAACTTTATTGATCATTCTAATGCAATGTTTTGTTTGTATGACTAATAACATTTACGATATACATATATACTCATTTTTCTTTTATAAATAAATATAAGGCTTGAATTTCCGGTTATGAAGGGGATGACAACAACAACAACAATAACAAGAAAATAGACGAAAGTAAATAGATATTTTCCATCGACCACCGGAAAACTCCTAATAATTATTATAGACGCAAAAACCAAAGACTCCATCTTATAACTGAAATAATTATACTGATGGCTTTATTTTATATATCTGAGAATCTATTATTTCTGAGCAATTGAAATTTTTTTTTAACAAAACAAACAGAAAAATTTAATTACTTCCTCCACTTAATTTCAAGTATTTGACTATAGAAGTCGTTATATAGTAATTATATTTTGTGAATATTATGCTTATGATTTTCTAGAATTATTCATCTCGTAGATTTTAGATAAGTTCCAAATGTCTACAAAACCATTACAAGCAACAATAGTTTCTATTCTAAATACCATATAGTAGCTTTAATGATAATTCTCATGTAGACAGTTACATAAAATTTAAATCATTTCTAAATTAATCACAAAATCTTTCACTCTATCATTGTGTATAACAATAGTATTTTCTGATATAAGTATTTGTTAGTTGGAAATATCAAAATCGAAAATTTGGCAAATTTACAAATAATTTGTTCTTTTATTGATCTAATGGAGACGAACGGCGACGAACGAGTCTACATTGACCAAATTCGCTTTAGATTATCCGAGATTATTATTATCATTTTATGGATTTATTTGCGAATTATGTGTGTTATTGATCCGGTAAAATTGCTTCAATAGAATTGATTAAGTTGTTTCTTTTGAGTTTCATATGTATCTAGGTTATAGGATGCAAACCTTCCAGCTATTGTACAACAAAATTTCATTATGTAGATTCAATAAGGTCGAGATAAGAACGTGTCCTTACTTACAGATGGTTGTTTTGTTCGATAAGTTATCAAGTTAATTGACTTTCGATATATGGAAGCGTATCAATAATGCTCTTTCTTAAAAAATTAACCATTAACAAGATTAAGTTTTATACGAAATGTTGGAAAATAAAAACTCTCTAAATTCGTACAGAATTGTTATTATTATTGTTGCTGTGGTGAAATAATAAGAAAATAGAGAAAGTGAAACAATTCCCTTTTGTTGCCCCAACCAACTCAAATCTGTTTGTTGCTCTTCATGTTGCAGTTATTGTAGACTTTATTCCACACAATATATAAGCCCCATTGTAATATTTCATCCTTATACACAACGATATCTTCACCCGTCCCATTTCCTATTCAACAATTTTTTGACATTGAAAAAAAATTTTTTTTTTTTCCTTCAACCCTCCCATATATAATGTTGAACAATAAATCACGTTATATATATTTATGAATAATAAAATTTACCTAAATTCAATGAAACCTTGATGTAGTAGAAGTGCCATAAAATCACCAGCCATATCGTCTCGTTCACCAGTTAGAAAAAATATACCATCATAGGCTTCTGGTCGTAATTCGAGACTAACTTGGACATGTTTATAAGCACCACGAAGTGCTGGAAATGCTAGCCAACTGGAACCGGTGAATCTAGGCGATCGAATATTCATCCCTATAAACAAAAACAATGTACAATTATCAGTATTAAGTATAAATTTATTTCGTAGAAGTTTAGCTTCAAATATGGTTACGATTAATAACTGAAAAATGTTCTTTTCTATCAGCTTTATAATACAAAGTTCCTCGTATATGCAGAAATATTAAAGATCTGTTCAAATTTCACAAAGGGACACCTCCACCATTTTTATTGCGTCGGCAAAATCGTATTTGCCAAGTTAATAGAAGAAACTCGATATATTCCCCACCTTATTATCCAAAATTAAGGCCTTATCGATTTTTCGCAAATCTCTTTCTTTAAAAATTCTTGTTCAAGCTAAACTTCACGACAACTACATTTATTTATGATTCCGGAACTCCATAACATCTTAAAATCTATAAATTGAGTACAACAATTCTATAGATATTTTATCACAAATTTATCTCTATATATATCGATCTATTTCTATTTGAACAACCGAAGTTCATTGTTTTAGTGAGAAAAATGGAGGAGATTGCTCACTAGCAACCGGGCGCATCCACCATTTTCTTCAATTTTCCAGGAAAAAGCCTTACGAAAACTAATGGTAAATATGTATTTTCATTTGGAATATATGAATTGATGATTTATTTGAGATTTACTTTTGAGCGCCTCCACCATTTCTCACTGATTCGATAGTCATATTGTTCGAACTTATCTCATCAATTCCATCCTATTTCGATTCAAATCTCAGATAGATACACTTAGGTACATCCTAAATTTTGCAATTGAATCGAACTTGTCCTTATAACCGATTAGCAGAGTTTATTCATTCTATTGGTATTCTATATTCAAAATTAATTGCTCTATGAATTGCTCACTGTTGAAGTTGGACTCACACCTAATGTAATTGGGTGAAATTGTCAGCTTTTCTAAGAGAATTCTACCACAACGCATCCACCATTTTGCAACCGAATTGAAATCAAATTCATATTTTCGACCAACGGAGATATGTAATTATTTTTTATTCATTAATTTGTTGTCAAAATATTTTATGAATATAGAATTATTAATTAATTTATAAAATTTTGAGCATTGAACATTGGAAATTCTTCCATCAATACAAATTTTAATTGTTTATTGATCAAATTACGATAATTATTAATCGAAGAAACTGGGATTTGGTCGTTATTGTGAAGATTTTATTGGATTTTTGTTGCTTTTATTCGAGTACATGCCGTCCTTATATAACATTTTACTGTCGCTATATAGATCACGCTTTTAGTTATGTAGTGGAAATAAAATAGTTGTTTTTATATTGAATTTCTATATTTTAGAACAATTTCTTCAACTATATACTTAATAAATTTGATAGAAATAAATCGTCTATTGGAGACAATCGTACAATAATATTTGTTGAATTGAATTTTTCTACATTCTTCAATTTCTATCACTCATTTTATTCATCAGTCTCGTATAATGTAACATACCAAATTGATATTCCCGTTGAGATTTTGCCATCAAGCTCCATAATAATAATGGTTTCAATTCCTGATTGTGATACTCTGTAGAGTACTTAAATGCACTTGAAAATGATAGTTTAGAATAGTTGATGATCTTTTCAAACATTTTGGATTTATTTTACCACAAAATTAACTTCATTACGATGATTTATTTGATACACCATATAATTAAAATTCAAGATGGAAACAAATCGCAATTATTCCAATAATCTCAATATTACACGTGTATATTGTGCAAGTAAGCTTCCATTCATCGAATATAGCTGATGTTATTATTGTTTCGTGTTTGTTTTAGTTGAAATCATAGATTTATGAGGTGTTTTATTAATAGAATTCAATTCAATTCAGTGATGTGGTTTTATTGATCAGTTAGTATTATAATACGTTCAATAATTCCAATATTAATAGCATTTTTATTTATTAACGTTTATGTTTTAATTATTTGTGTATTTAAAATGTTTGTTCCCATTTGACAAATAAATTAATCTTTAATAAAATCGACACAAAGAGAATAATAGTTTGCTTTATTACTTTGTTCTATTCCCATAATTTCTCTGTAAATTATTGAAATATAAATCGATTATAGAGAGGGAAATAGAGCAATTTCTGATTCTATTTCTAATCAAAATTGTCTCAATTCTAATTATTTGGTTTTGGTTATTTCACAACTGAATTTTTAATCGTTCGTATTTGATAAACCAATGAACGGAATTCAATCAATCTACCAATAATCGATTCAAAATTCATTCCTCTATCAGTATTGTTTCGATTAAAGTCAACAAATTTAATGTATCTGGGTCAAAATTGACGATTTGTCGAGCTATTACATCTAGGCGCATCCACCATATTGCAACTAAATCTATAACATTCATATTTTCGGACAAATACTTTATTCGTAGTTCTTTAATGGGTTGATGGATAATAAAAAAATGTAAACGTTACATTAAGGGTACGAGGGGTCATATCAATTTAATTTTTCTATGATTAATAATAATTTTAATTTTGTGAAATAATATTTCTAACGATGAGAAAAATCAACAAAAGTCCATTAATTAACAGAAGATAATCCTATTAGTTTTATAATAATATTGTGTTGTATGAGGGAAAAAACAACACGACATCCTGTTAACGCAACAGGACGTTTCCTTCTCTATTATATGTGTTTTGTATATGAATTATCGAAAGAGTGCTGATCAAATTTTTCCATAGACTGTCCATTTGGATGACTGGTCTCTAAAATTATACGTTAGTTGAATAAGTACAGGACCGTCTCAAGTTATATTTTGAGTTAAAAAAAATTATTGAAATAAATTAGGAAACTTTTCCGAATTCATGCATTCTTCTTTATTGGATTACGGAAAACTTGATGAGTTTGTCTGGGAAATTCTCATGATTATCCACCATTTATACTGAAATCTTACATTGTCAAAGCTGACTAAATATAATAAAATTGTTTGGATATTTCAATAATATTCCATATAATTATAAATAGTATTGATGTTGTGATTGAGGCATAGTTTACATGAAATTGTCGATAATAATAGACTGCTTGTAATGCAAAATAATAGTAAAATTATAGATAATTTCCTTCTAAATAGAAGGGGACACAATATTGATTGGCATACGTATAAGAATGGAACGTGACAAAGTTCCGAATTCTAACGATAATAAAACGGTAAATATATAGAAATTTACAATTCAAATTAAATATTTCTCCTTTAATTTTCCATACGTATAATGTGTAAAAGAAATGTATGGATATAGGAGCAGAAAAAAAAAATTAGGTCATGGTAAATATATTCGAGAAAATTCTAATGGGACAACACAATATTTTTTTTTCCAGTCGCCTAACCAAAACAAATTCAATTGTTCTATCAACAAACGGCAACGCACTTTGTCTCGTTTGTTAATTAATCTTGATAAAATCGCTTTCAAAATAATTGATCGATAAAAAAAACCGTTTTGTTAAGATTGAATTTCAATAGCAGCTATGATAAATTGGAAAATTCTCCATTACAATTATTATATGGAAAATCGATAGTAGACAAAGAAAAACAAACATAATGCTTTTATTAATCATAATTATCTTCAAAAATTTCGATTAATTAGTAATTAAAAAAATTTGATTAATATATAACATTTCTTGTTGTT
>JAZBGX010000612.1:7101-25986 GCA_037414775.1 Zonitis immaculata | reverse complement strand
CATGTACTATCAAAATATTCTAGTAACTGTTAAATGATAATGCCAAGGTAAATAAATATCAGGAAAATATATTTATTTATTTTTATCGGAGGTCATCCGTTAAATAAACATTTTTAACACTAAATATATTTATTTAAAAACCTATATTATTGTTAACGTAAACTTATTTGCGAGCAGGTATTAACGCTTCCAGTGTGAATCAACCTTTAACATATAAATTAATTTTCACATTGACAAATAGTGAATAAACGAAATGTTAATCAACAATTTTTTCTATAATAGTGGATTCACAACATTGTAAACAATTCGACATTTCTAGTGTGAATTAACACTTAGTTATTTATATTTCTCTACAAATTCTACGGTAACGTAAATTTTTTTAAAAAAAGTTAGCGTCACTAGAATATTCAGTAATTTTATCAATATTACGTTGGCATCAAATTGGATTGGAAATTATTGCCGCTCGGTTATAATCAAAATGACTATTGTTACGTTAACGTTTCTAGTGTGAATTAGCACTTAGATGTGAATCATATTTTTTTTGTTGTTGTTGTACGACGTATAAAGTGAAAGTAATTTGGGGAAAATTTTAATTATTAAAAGGTCAGTACCGGTTCTAATAAGAAATATTAATAAAACATATCTCTAATGAATAGAAAATCACAACAAAAAAATTATTATTATTATTATTACAAAATATGTCGCCTTCGAATTATGTAAATTTACGAAAATGTTATTTATGGTATAATTGAATTTTTTGCGGTTATTCAATAAGACCATTGTTTCAATTTAAATTCAATATTCTAAATGCAAATAATTAAATATAATCGAATAGGCGAAAATTCCATATATTATAGTCGTCCGAAACCGATTTGACTACAAAATAGTTCTCTTAGGTACATATAGTCGGATCAACAAATCTTCATATTTACGTCATTCATAGTTACACTGAGCTGTGACCAAACTTAAAGTAGTAACACTACTTGTTGTGGCTCATGTCAGACTTTTGTCGTAATCGCGATCTTATAGACAGGTCTTGACACTGCTATCTTACTATCATTGGTAGGAGCAAACTCTTATGTTGTAAGAATTTAGTTACTAAAATTACCACAAAGAGCGTCATAATCGGGGAGGACAAACGTGCGGGAAAGAGACAACAACAACTTGACCTCCTCGATTATGACGCTCCTTGTGGCAATTTTAGTAACTAAAGTCTTACAACATAAACGTTTACCCCCACTACTACTATGTCTTATAGGCAGGTCTTGACACTAGTAGTAGTGGGGGTGAACTCTTACGTTAGTAGAATTTAGTTACTAAAATTGCCACAAGGAGCGTCATAGTAGAGGAGACCTGTCTATAAGACCGTGGTTCTGTTACTACAACTAAAAATAACGTAAATACAAAGATTTGTTGATCCGACTATAGAAAGATATCTATATAGTCGTAACGACAAATCTTTGTAATTGCGTCATCTATTTTTAAAAATAACAAAGACATTCGGATTCTATATGGTTGGCGCAACAACATAGCTTGTTTGCAGCATCATAATAAGAACGTAGCTACTGCAGATTTGCAGTAATCTCAGCGCTACGTAGTGCGTTCGCTTATCTCAGACTTTTGTTATAGAGATGACGTGAATGCAAGGATCGGAGTATAAAAACATTAAAACAAATGTATAAATTATAGTAAACCGAATTCGACTTGACTTTCGAAATGTAACTCACTAAAGTTTCATATATTATTTCAGTTCAATAATAATTGAAAATCGACAATTTTCAAGCCAACTTACATTATTAAACTATTTATATGAGTAAAGAAAATTGAGGGAAATCAACTTGACTTTCAATTGTCAATGATTTTTTTCTAATAAATTATCGTGAAACGAAATTGACTTGACGTAGAAAATGTAACCGAAGATACAAAAGTTTAATAAATTATAGTGAGCCCTAAGTGACTTGACGATAATTTTTGTTGTTACTTTATTCCAGTATGTTTTTGTCAATATTCCCAACGGAATCCATCTCAAATTCCTGTAGCCACACGTCTATCATGTCCAGAACCAAATGGCCGTTATCCAACACGAACATGTGATGGCTATATAGAATGTAAAGATGGTGTTGGTGAAGAAAAATTATGTCCTGATGGATTATTATTTAATCCAGCTACAGGACCCTCAGCTTTCCCATGTCAATATCCGATAGATGTTGATTGTACAGGACGTGAACAAACTCGTAATTATTAATATTATTTACCAATTATTCATAAAATGATTGATGATTTAATTTAAAAGAACCACCACAATCAACGGACGATTGTCCACATCAATTCGGTTATTATCGTCTTGGAGATGCCCAAAATTGTGGTCAATTTAAAAACTGTGTCGATGGACGTGGTTTTATTTTCGACTGTCCGGAAGGATTGGCATTCAATGAAGAAACATACCGTTGTGATTGGCCTGATCAAGTTGCAGCATGTGATGCTGAAGGTTCATTCAGTTTTCAATTCTAGGTTATTCCATTCCGAAAGGATCACGTTGCAAATAAATCTGTAGTGCAATTTAATATCTACTCAATTCAACAACGTGCTCCTTTTGAGATGGAATAACTTATAATTTGAATTAATAATACTAAATTGGATATAATTGTAGCTTATCTTGGATTTAAATGTCCGACGGTGGATGCACGTCAATATGGTTTTGGTGATCAAGAATATCGTTATTTCCGTTCAACCAATGATTGTCAAAAATATTTCATTTGCATAAATAACAAGCCACGTTTATATAATTGTGGTGATGGAAAAGCTTTTAATGATTTAATAAATACATGCGATGGTATTGAAAATGTTACCGGTTGTGCTATACCACAAAATAATAATAATATACCAAATCAACAGTATCGTGTTACCAACTATCGTGGATAATTGCCAAGAATCCGAGAAACATTTTTTTTATTATTTGTTAAATAAATGAAATATTATTATTATTATAAAAATAAAGCATATCCATTTTTTTCATATATTTTTAAATAACAATTATGTCACACTTACAATTAATTCAACAGATTTACTCTCAAACATGACGCAAAACTTTCAGTAGTTTGAATTAACAACAATGGGCGCCACCTGCAACTAAATATTCATTCTGCTTCGCGACAACTCGCGGCCGCACGTCGCACATTTGACATAAATTGAACCACCTGAACTACGAAGTTATGCCATATCCACTATACTCGCCAGACCTTTCGCCTACTAACTAACACTTCTTTAAACATTTAGACAACTCCTTGGGGGATAAATGTTAGAAACCAAGACAACGCTAAAAATGCTTTGCATAATTTCATCACTCCCAGTACTCTGGAATTTTACGTTACTGCCATGAATAAACTCAAGTCCTGTTAATCGAAACGTATTAAATCGAATGGTTCTTATTTTGATAAATATTATTCTTATGGGATATGCAAAACTAGTAATGAACTAATCCAGAACTGGTCTAAATATCCGCGAACAGAGAACTACAACCATAAGATTGTATAGTTCTGGACTAATTTTATCCACGAACACTAAAAGTCTTACTGCCCAACAGTACAAAATCGTTTGGAACACGTTGGGAATTTGATCTGCGACAATAGCAAATTCTCATACAGGTTCCAATTAATAACACTAGAGGGTCAAGGAAATAAACGACTGAATTATATTAATTTCGTTAACAATCAATAACTAATTTCGTGGATTAACTTCCAAACGCGTTCCTAAAGATTCTGAACCTTTAAACAGGTGTAGTAAGACTTTTCAGTTTTCCGGAACTATACAATCTAATGGCTCTAGTTCTCTGTTCGCAGTTATCTAGAACTCACACCAGACTACTTTTATAGACAGATCTTGACACTAGTAGTAGAGGGGGTGAACTCTTATGTTGTAAGAATTTAGTTACTAAAATTGCCACAAGGAGCGTCATAGTCGAGGAGGCCAAGTGTGTGGGAAAGAGACAACAACAACAAGTTGTTGTTGTTGTCCCTTTTTTCGCACATTCTATATTTCTCTCGCACAGCTATACTCCTCGACTAAAACGCTCCTTGTGGCAGTTTTAGTAACTAAATTCTTACAACATAAGTATTTACCTCTACCACGGTCTTATAGACAGGTCTTGACACTGCTATCTTACTATCATTGGTAGAGGTAAACTATTGCGTTGTAAGAATTTAGTTACTGAAATTGCTACAAGGAGCGTCTTATTCGAGGAGGCCAAATGTGTGGGATAGAGACAACAACAACAAGTTGTTGTTGTTGTCCCTTTTTTCGCACATTCTATATTTCTCTCGCACAACTATACTCCTCGACTAAGACGCTCCTTGTGGCAGTTTTAGTAACTAAATTCTGGGAAAGAGACAACAACAAGTTGTTGCTATTGTCTCTTTCTCGCACAGTTGGCCTCCTCTACTAAGACGCTCCTTGTGGCAATTTTAGTAACTAAATTCTTACAACGCAAGAGTTCACCCCACTACTACTAGTGTCAAGACCTGTCTATAAGACCGTGTTTTATAGTTTCATATTGACGCATACGCACGGATCAATTTTAAACGCAAAACCTTGCACTAATTATGTTCAACAACATCAGATGGCCATACTTTATAATGATATAACATAGACATAAAGAGTTGTCCTTGATTGATAAGGTAAAGATCTGGTATGAAATTTTATTTTATTGAGATAAATTTTAAATTGTGGGGGCCCGTAATTTATCGATACTGAACTGTAAATAATTTTTGTTTTGAATTTAGTGTGTCACAATGACGTAAATGTTATTTCAGTGTTCCTCGATAAAATCAATAGATGGCAGCTATAAATGTGGAATAATTGAATTATAATCTTGAATTTAGAAAAAACAAGAGAATTGGGTCCATTTTCTGATTCGATTTGTCGGTTTTTAATCGAAACTTGACTGCATCCATTAAATTAAAAATTTAACCTAGATTTTCAGAAATAGTAGAATTTGAATTCGATAATTTTCCACTAGAATTTATTTACAAAATTTTCATTAATTAGAAAATTATGTACTTTTTTTTGGAAATTGTTTTTTTTTTTGTAACGATAGGCCCTGGTATAATGTTCGAATAGCCCGCTAAAATAAATGGACAGATGTTGGTTGTTGTAAAACAAACTCCCGGGAGCTCCGTTTTATAAAGGGGGCCACGCGCAAGTCTACGGATAACCGCCCTTCGTCCGGTCTCACAGTCCCAGTTGTTTAACACAGAAAACAGCGCCCCACACACACATATCGCCCCAAAATTTATTACTGTTTAATTATCGAATAATTATTATTAACCGTTGTCAAGTAGACATATTTGTTGTTGTAATAATCAAGTGTACAATCGGAAAAAAAGAACCGTGTTACGTTTTTTTGTTGTTTTGATAATCACCCATATTTTGTGCTGTTCGTCTTCTAGTTTTCAAACTAAATAATCAATTAGAAAATGGATAATACAGAAACTTGGCGAAGTTACGCAACTATGTGCCGATTATGTCTTCAAAAAGATGGTTTCATGTTAGGTATTTTTAATCATATCCAAGGCAAAGATAAAAGTATTTATAAAAAAATTGTCGATTGCACTGCACTACAGGTAAGTTGTTGGTATTAATAGAACCGGAATGTTGTTATTCTTAAAAATGATAATTATTCAAATGAATTTACGTTATTTTCTCATTAATTTCAATAATTAATTATTTATAATTTTACTTTTTAATTATTGTCAACGTAAATTGTCAAATTTCCTGAAAATCCTCCATTTTCTTTATACCGGTGAAAACATCCAAGGTTGCCATATTGTTTCACTCGCACCAACTACAATCGAATATTTTAAATAAACAAACCAGTTTCTATATCAAATAAAAACAAACATATCTATTTTATATAAAGTTTATTTAATATATTTAGATATATAACATAATTTTTTATTATTGTAATAAAATTTTTATTTGTTATTATTTATGAACATGACAACTATGTTGGAGGATCGTTATTACCGATTGATACGACAGTCGATATTGCAGGAATTTCAAAATCATAACCTATAATTTTTAATTTTATTATTAATTAATTTATCGATTATTATTAATTTTTGTTGTAGATTGCCCACAATGATGGTTTACCCAATGTAATTTGTCATCGTTGTTTATATAAAATTGAATTTTGTTTAGAATTTCGTAAATTATGTTTAATGTCGGATGCAACATTACGTCAATTAAACAATGTTATAACAATAAATGATGCAAAAATTAAAAAACAACAAGACAATTCATCGATAATAACAACAAATTTACAATTATTTGAACAATTAACTAATAATAATGGTAATAGTGAAGATGTTGTTATGGTTGTTGATCCAACAACTTTAGATTATGAATCGGATTATGATACTGATAATAATCAGCAACAACAACAACAACATCAAAGTGATAATGAAACAGTTGAAATAAATGATACGTATGGTGGTAAAAATGTATCAATGTGTAAATATTGTGATCGTGCATTTACCGATAAGAATGATTGTATAAATCATGAGAGTACATCACATAATAATGATATACCATATAAATGTAATTTATGTCATATGACATATACAGATCGTTTACAATATTCGTCGCATTTGAAAAATATCCATCAAAATGATAAACCATATAATTGTCCAGAATGTGAACGTACATTTGCTAGACGTTCTGATTTAAGGAAACATACAGTTGTACATACTGGTATAAAACCATATACATGTATTATATGTGCAAAATCATTTTCACGTAATACAAATTTATCAAAACATATGCGTATACATTCAGGACAAAAACCATTTGTATGTCCCAAATGTCCGAAAACATTCTTTTCAAAAGGTGATCTAACTAGACATGCAATCATACATTCTGGACATAAACCATTCAATTGTAATTATTGTAATTTGAGTTTTGGACGTAAAGATAAATTATTAAGACATGAAAAGAGACATTTTCGTTTAGATAAAATTGATACGAATCAACAAATAATTGGTGATAATTTGAATATAAGCGATTTCTTTCAACATCATGAAACAACAATTACTAAAATCGATATTAATCCCGAACAACAACAACAACAACGGCAACAGCAACAACAAAAACCAACAGAAAACGAATGGCAAGATTCGGAAAATATGGTCATCAATTTAGATCCGTTCAATCACAACAATTTCACTGATAATCTACTAAAAAATGATAATAATCAAACTGAATTAATTGAACATTTGACTAATGATAATAACAAATCAATTGATGATAATCATTTATTAGATGATTTGCCACAAATACCAGCCCATATAACTGGTGATAGTTTTTCAATTGATAATAACAATGATAATAATAAACGTATATATACATGTAATATATGTTATAAACCGTTTACGAATCCGGAAAATATGCGTTATCATCAAGCGACACATTCTGGTATACGTCCACATGTATGTAATGTTTGTAATAAATCGTTTATAAGGAAACGTGAATTAGATCGACATTATGCAACACACACCGGTATGCGACCATTTAAATGTACAAAATGTAATAAAAGTTTCGGTAGAAAAGATAAATTAGTTAGGCATATGCGTATACATGATGTTAATAAAGAACATACATGTAATGTATGTGGTGCGACATTTAATCGACGTGATGGTTTAATGCAGCATGTTAAAGCACATGAGAATAATGAAATTGTTTAATTATTATTATTTGTATTTAATTAATTAATTTATAGTATTATAGTTTTAATTGTTTAGAATAATTTGAATTGGCAATTTGCACGTTAATAAACTATTTTTGCAACAATTAACGAATATTCAATAATAATCCCAATTTCAAAATGATTATTAAACTACAGCGCCATCTATCAACCATATAGTGGAATTGTTCATATACAGGGTCGGATTTGCAACAAAAATGCGCTAATAAATTATAAAGGACACCTTTGTTGATAGATAAATATATTCAAGTTTATTTGTTTATGTGGAAATGTCTGGTGGGATATAGTAATGACGTCATTTTATTACCAATAGTAGTTATAATTGTGATTATTAGATGGCGTTGTTTTATCTGGAAATTTCTGGTAATATAGAATATGTTACAATTAGGATTCTGATTATTAGAATATTACTAGAATTTGGTCAATTCCGAGAGTGATTGTTATATTTTTGATGTAATTAAATTAATTCCATGATTATGGTTTAATATTGCTACGAGACGATAAAATTGATGATAATAATTTTTATTATCATATGGTGCAATGATAAGTGATGGTTTTTTATTGCTAAAAACAAGGTGTCTCTCACATTTTTTTTTTATCACTTTATTTAGAACAAATTTATTAATAAATAAATGTGAAATTTGTGAATAAAATTGATAAAAATTTACAAATACATCTAAAGGTCTAAAAGATCGTCTTTATTATTTACATGATGATGATGATGATGAAATTGGTGATGATTTGATTGTTTTTTTTTTTATTTTAAATAAACCATAAATTAAAGTTCAAGTTTAATAGAATTTCTGTTACTTTTCAATATTACTCTTAAACGTTTTTTTAAAATTTATTTTATCGAGTAGTACGTGATGAAAATTGGCTAATAGCAACATTTGGTGTTTGTTGTTATTATTTTTTTTGCTTCAATAATATTATTATTATAATTTTTATTAAATAGAGTACAGTTGTGATTTATATGCGATTCGTTATTGTTGAATTTTGTTATACGATTCAAATGAATCATCCCATCCATTAGAAGAGTGTTCCTGTTTTGTCTGAATATTTAATAATTTTATTTTGTGTTGTGAAAAAAAGAAGTAAGTATTGAATTATCTCTATAAATAAATCTGATTCTAATTCGCAATTGAATTATTTTTAAATATTGTTGCAATTACTTTATAAGATCAATATAAAGATCGAGAACTGCGAGGAGTATTGATATTAGAATTATATTCATATAACGCCGACAAAATGTCTTAAATATCAAAAAAGAAGATAATTATATCAATTTTTAATGTGATAATATTATCATATAATAATAATAATAATAATAATAATTAGGTTACCTAATATGATATTTAGGAAATAGAAATATAGGTCATTGTAGAATTTGTGTACATTATATTAAATACACCAAGGTTATTAATAGTGAAAAATCTTGACCATGGATTTAATTTTTGTTACATTGCAAAATCGTAAAACACTAAATAAATTATGCAATAAATCAATTTGATATTAAAGCTCCGTTCAATAATCAAGACGAAATCATTCAAAAACTATCTTTAATTTTGATAGATATGAAGAATTGTTGAATTATATTTACAGTTAAAGAAGATGTACATTTGAGATGGTATAGGCGGGGTTGAGTTTTAGAGCCCTACACACACCGCACCTTGCTAGCCTTTGAAACAGGATACTGCGGTGAGGTGCGATAGGTGGAGGGCTCTGAAACTTAACTCCGCCCATGCTCTCTCAAATGTGGATCTTCTATAGATAGAGTAGCAATAATTGATATAGTGAATTTGAGCTAATAAATAGAAATCTGATATTAAAACTTCATTTACAATGACACGAAAATCGAATCAATTGTGTCCAAAGAAACCATAATTTTTGTTTCTAGAATCAAAATATTGAATTATATTCTATTGATCAATTGAAAGTAGATTGAGATCAAGATGTAGCTCCATATATTTACAATACTTGTTGTGTTGTGCTTCTATTGGTGTGGCGAAGCGCGTAGAAAATTCTCAATTTATTGAATTATAGTGAACTAACAACAAACAAGTGATGATAACAAAAGAAAGTGAATTTCTTAATTTCCAGAGTTTATTTCTACAGTATTCCAGTGAATAGAAATATAGATCATGTCAATACTAAAGTGTATTTTCGTCGATTTTGACTTTTCTGGTGAGATTCATTCGCATGTAGACGATCGAGATCTATATAAAGATCAAGATTTACATAGAATAATAATTTGAAGTTGCGTTCATATGACAACTAATAGAGAAAACAATCGAGAAAGATAGAGATGGATAGAAATATGGAGAGAGAGAGAGAGAGAAAGGCGAAAATAATGTGAGATAGAGTGAGAAAGAGAGGAAATAGAGAGAGGTATAGATAGGAAGAGAGAAAATAGAGAGCGTGAGAGGAAACATGTAAGAGTATGAGGGAGAGAGAGAAATAGTGTGTGTGCGAGAGAGAGAGAGATAGAATACAGATCAAAGGAAAAACAAACGAACCAGATTTGAATGACTTGATGATCTACTTTGGGGCGCGTTATATTCTGACGGGCCTAAGGCGCCCCTTACAATCAAATCTGCTACTGATTAAAAATACGAAAAGTAAGAATCTTATTCGCTGAACTTTTCGCTCAGCGAACCGAGCGGGTTAAAATTGTTTTTAAATCAGATGGAGATCATCACAGCATAATAATGTTAAAAAAAAAAATGATAATAAACTGCATGGAAAATTTTATGAATGATTGAATCAACAACGAAAGAAATTAAACTATGAACACAAATATTTAAAAATTTTATTATAATAATATATTTGATTTAGATTTTTGACCTTAGTCTATATAAATAGAAGTATATAGGTCAAGTCAAAGTTTGTGTATATATCTGTTAAGTAAAGTAAAAACACTTCAATTTCGGAACGATATTTATCAACTCAGTTCGTGATTTTGCTTTCAAATTCGACAGCAACAATTATTAGCATGAAATAATAATTTCCTTATCAATCACATATGTCAGGTGTACAAAGTTCTAGTATATGATAATATGAGATAAAGCTTATATATACGGGGGTAATAAAAGTGACCGGAACATAAGCATATATGTTATTATTCAAAAATCATTTAATTCGTTTAAAATTGAAATCTAGCTTTTCTCATTCACATTCTGTGGAATTAACAATCTTCTCTGTTCGACTAGTCATAAAACCTATGTTCCGATGGTTATTTTAGACGTACTGTCTTGAAACTAGAGAGAAATACCAAATATTTATCTATATACATAGTAATTTTTTTGTTTTAAGAAACCAGCTGTGAATTTGTGGGTAAATCTTTCAAAATCAACCCTTATATAAATATCTCCATCTCACTCGCACTTTTGTAAGAGGAAGGGCTGACGCGACAAGAGTCTACAATATGTATATTATTCCAAAATAGACTCTATTTAATAACCTAAAGGGAAAAATGAATTTCACTTTGATTGTAATTGAAATGTACAAACTAAACTATTATAAATAAATAAAAATTGATTGTTATCGAAACTCTATTAGGTTAGCGAAATGAGTTTACAATTAGTTAATTAATTGAACAAAACACTAACGATATTATTATAGAAACATGATTTATACTAATTTCAACAATCAAAATAACAACACCGATTAATATGCTAATTTTATTTTTTATATAGCTAACGAAATGGCTCTTTTATTATCATTATCATTATTATTGGTATTGATCGTAATATTATGGAAAATGAGTTCGATGGTGCGTTACTATTTAAAATTTACACTCTTAATAGCACCAATTGTTACTTTCATATCACTTGCAATACCGTTGATGTTACTACGTCCAAGAGATAGTAGGAATGCATTGTAAGTCCAAAAAAAAAACATTTTCTCAATCAAATAATTAATTATTAAAATTTTTAGAATTCCTGGATTGGCTACCGTCTATCTTTGTCGTATACTTGGTATAAAAATTAGTTTAGAAGGACAAGAAAATATTATACGCGGTAGTGGTTCTGTTGTTTTATTAAATCATCAAAGTATATTAGATTTACCTGTATTGGGTATTTTATGGCAAGCAATGGATAATTGTACGGTTATATCGAAAAAAGAAATACTATATTTCCAACCATTTGGTACAGCTGCATGGTTATGGGGTACCTTATTTATAGATCGCGTTAAAAAAGAACAAGCCCAAGCGGCTGTTAATAAAACCGGCGAAATTATTCGAAACAAAAAGGTACACTTTAGAGAACACATAGTTAATAATTAATACAATTATTTTTTGTTCAAATTTGAAAAAAAAATTACAGGCTAGAGTAATCATGTTTCCGGAAGGTACAAGAAATATGAATGATAAATTGTTGCCGTTTAAAAAAGGTGCTTTCCATTTAGCGATAGCTTCAAAATGTCCAATACAACCTGTTGTTATCAGTCGTTATTATTTCTTAGGCAAACATCGTTTAGATGAAGGTTGAATTTTGTTACTATAGAATCTTTTTGTTTTTTTAATCTTATGAAATTTTAAGGTCATATAAGAGTTAAAATTCTACCAGCTATACCTACAAATGATTATAATAGAGATAATATAACGGAACTTATGGATAAAACGTATAAAATCATGTCCGAAAATGTTGATCTATTAAGTAAAGAGAACAATGAGAAGAACAAATCGGATTAAGACTAATTTATAACAAAATTATAATTATTTTTTACCTATTAATAAACTAAAAATGTTGTTCCATCAGAAGAATTGCAATTTTTCTTACAACTTCACAAATTCCCAAATGTAATTTTCATTACCAAAATATTGATAAGCTAAATAAATTGTGGAGCTTCAGGAATCCATCATTCAAAGCTTCAATCTGAAAACTTTAGAATCGATAGAGTGTCAATAAACTATAAATAAATATAAACAAATTCCAACAAACAATAATACCAAGTCCATTATTTAATTATCGTTTTATTTATCTACATACATAATTTTTATCGAAATACTACAAATTTATTCATTCCATTTATCATTATTTCGGGTCGTGTGGTAATTTGAATCCGACCAATTTGGCTGTTTCTTCAACACTACGTTCACCTCTACCATGAAATTCATCGTGTATCTCCTTTTGTAATCTTGAACTTTTCAAATAACATAAATATGTATTGGCTATAAATTCCATTTCTTCTCTAGCTTTACATAATTGTTGACTGGTTGTTTGATATTTTTTATATTGATTTTTTATGTATTGTAATGTTAAATTGTTTTTTATTGAATCTTCAGGTAATGCCAATCGTAATTCAGAAATTATTTGTCTAATAATATTCAATTTATTTGCCATTATTATATGTTTTAATAATAATTATTAAAATGATCTGTAAATGATGAAATAATTATTGATCGTTTCGATTTTTGGTAATAAATTCGATATCATCAATTAAATAAATCGGTTCGTCACAATATGTCCAAAAATCTTGCGATATCAAATTGATTCTATTTATAGGAAATATATGTATAGCTATATCATTGAATATTTCATAAAAACGGAATGAATTTATAATAGCCAATTCAACAACATACGGTACAATATTTTGAATATATTGTGCATTCGTATCTAATAAATATTTAGGTGTATTATCGATAATTGCATTGAAACTATTTGAGATGATAACACATTTTGTTAAATTCAAACCCCAATTGGCCCATAATAAATTATTTGTTAATTGTTTTGGACAATGCGGTAAATAGAAAATTGTTGTATCGTTAATTTTATATTTACCTTCGTTATTTATATTCAATAAATTACAATTGAATTGTTCTAATAATGAAATATCGTAATTTGTAAATTTCGGATCATAACAATAAACATTAACGTTATATAAATCTTTTAAACATAACAATAAGGCAAATTGATATCTAGCTATTAAACAATCACTAATCCTACCTAGACCAAAACAAATAATTTCTTTTACAATTGGATTATTCAATGTTACGAAACCTTCATGTAATGAAGCCAAAACTGAATCATACAAATCACATTTCAATAGTTCCTTTTTAGCTTCTTCAACACGTCTAAATTGTAAAATAATTGAGGTTATCAATTTCAAATAGTTTAAATTTGTAATCATTTCAAAAAAAAAAAAAAAGTTACATTCAACTTACTTTATTATAATTTCTGGATTATAATTAATTGAATTATCAATTTCTGTATAAAATTCGTTCTTTCTATTATTGTATTTTTTATTTTTCTTATATGAAACTAATTTAAAATCATCACTGGACATTTTTCTGAAAAATCCATCAAAAAATACAATAAAACCAGGGAAATTTCGATTTATTATATTGCACAACATGATTGAAATTCGCCCTAATGTGGCTATTCCATTTCTTCCAATACAACTCATATCCACAACTCTCTCTCTCTATTCAGAAATATTCTACCTCCTAGAGTTTTTTTCTCTAAGACATTGGATAACATGACGGAAATTTCCCTAGAGAGAGGACATCTTGCTTGCTTCCAAGACAAATTCTATTCGCATCTCTTTCATCAATCATACTTTGTCCAATTTAACCTAACTTTTTTCCACAAATTTTCTTTGGTTAATTTAATAGAATTTTCCGGACAAGAAAATGTCGAAACTTTTAAATCCGGTAAATTTACTTCAATTATCACGTCGATTTGCTATGAATAAAGCAAAAGCTTGGAATTGGCAAGATGAAGGTATTCAATATCCAGGTTTCAAATATTATCCAAGGTGTTTATTCATGTTCTTAATTAATCAATTAATAATTCGAAATTATTTGATATTATTGAATTTTAGGTATCCCGATTTTAAAGATCCACCATACGAAGCAACGAAATTATTTCGAATACAACGAATTAAACCGTTAAAAGGTGTACCTTACTATGAAAAAAATATATTGAAAGCTTTTAAATTAGATGGAAAAGTATAAATTATTGTTTTTCTTTTCTTCAATAGTTATTTTCTTCGTTTGTTTTAGATGAGTGATATAGCGATCGTTAAGAATATACCGGAAAATAATGCACGTTTATGGAAAATCAAACATTTAATTGAAATCCAACCAATTACATATCCGAATGGTTTTCCAACTGATACAATTGGAACGTATTTAAAAGAAAATGGCGAATTAATTGTTAATAAAAGTGTAGATAAACAAAACGAATTGTTGCAATTAACTGAGGAACAAAAAAAGAAAGTTGAACGATTGGATGGTGATACGTTGAGGAGGGATTCGCGACAAAAATGGTTAACAGCATGGGATTAATTGATGTTTTTTTTTCTTAAAAATTATTGATTAGGGTATTTTCAATAATAAGTCGCATTATTTTTCAACTAACAAATTTTTACCGTATTTTATTTTCCATTCTCAATCTTTGTTTTTGGAAAAATTAAAAAATGTTACATTAACATTGATTTATAAAATTTTCAATTATAATTTATTGAAATTGAAGAGAAATGAACTTTTTTTCTTTATCATAGAAACAAAGTTTATCTTTTTGTACAATAACTTAATAAAACAACACTGTTAAAGGACTTAAATTGATTTAAAAAAAAAATCGCAACTAAGGAATTTAAGTTTTAATATTTTTCTAACTGTACAATTGCAATATTCACTTTTAACACCAGATTAGATACCCAACCAACTCTATTAAATACATGACAAAATTCTCAACTCTAGTAAGCCCAAAGTCACTGGATTTTTCTTTAGTTGTGCTTATAATTTTGTCACAAATTTAACAAGAGCTATCTACATTTTTCCGAAAAATAAAGAAAAGTTCTATTGCTGAATATAATTTTGTTTTTTAAAATGAATTAAAAATTATAAAGTTTCATGATGTTGATGCAACATTTTATTAAATGTTTTTCTTTTTTATAATAATGAATGTTTTGAATTGATGGTAAATATTTTAGTCCTCTGGCAGTGGATTATATTTAGAAAGCGAACAATAATAAGAACGCCATCATAAGACAAAACAAACCCATAGCTTCAGATAAAGCAAAACCCAAAATTGCATATGAGAAAAGTTGTTGTTTTAAACTTGGATTTCTAGCATAACCGATAATAAGAGAACCGAATACTGTTCCAATTCCAGCTCCTATTATTGAAAAAAAAAAATTATTAAAAAAAAATTCAGATGAATTAAAATGAATTACAAACCTGATCCAGCTACTCCTACTGTTGCTGCACCAGCACCGATAAATTTGGCAGCTGAATCAATATCTCTAGTAACTGGAGTTGTTTGGAAACTTCTTATAGCTGGGAGTAATGTGGGTTGTTTGTGATTCTGAACAACTGGGCTCTGTACTATTGATTGATTTTGACTAACAACAGTACTCAATGGCCTTAAGTATGCTTTTGAGTTTGAGATGAGCTAAAATAGAAACAATCCAATTAGAAGAACCATTTTTTTGATCAATTTTTCTTGTTCTGAATATACAAATTTAGATTTCGATTAATTCAGACATCCAAGGAAGAAAAAATCGTCATTGATTTTCCGAGTGAATTTTTGTCATCATTTAAAATTCAAATAATTAATACAAAATCGAATCATTATGTAAAGGTTAAGTTATTACATAACAATTGAGATTTGCCAAAATTATAACATATAACTTGAAAACCGTTTGATTATCATCAATTAGTGATAAAATTGAAATAATTCTTTTCTATACTTACTGCACTTCTTGCAACTGGAGCAATTAATCTAGCGCAAGCGAACATTTTTGATTTTATATTTGAGTTGGTTGGCTAACTTAACCTGAAATAATTAAAAAATAACTATTAACAATGGCTTATTACATTAAAACAAAATCAATTGATTTATGATAACTACAATTGTTAGTAAGTTCTAGGGATTAAACGGTATATTGTCAATTGGTTACAAGTTATAGGAAGAGTTACGTAACGCCGCTATATCGACAATACTCGAATATTAAACGAAAAACAATTGAAATATGTATCAATTACCAATTAATTGATCGTCATAATTACCGTAAATAATAATTAAATAATTGTTTGCAAGTTTTTACCGGTAAAATTGTGATAAAACTTGACAATTAAATACAATAATGGCGACACTATTAGACACCTATTACATAGTTTTATTCCGGACAAAGTGACCTTTGGTAACAATTGAAAAACAAAACAAATGCTATATATGCGGATTTGATTGAATTTTATTATAAATTAATTTGATGGAATTTCAAATGGATGATTAGGATTTAATTGAAATTTTTTTAGATAAATTATAAAATTTCTACAACTTACTGAACAATTCCGGGACTAGTCGTATTCTAGTACTTGGAATGTTTCTGGGCTGAATTACAACAGCGCATATGCATTGTTGGATGTGGTGCGTGCATAACCGACTTCGTTGGGAATGCCAGCGAGCATACTTAGTTGACTATTTATATATTAGATAGCGTTAGTATTAGCTTGATATTTAAAATCAAGACTGTTTCGAAACATTTCTTATCAAATTGAAAAATTATTCTCGGTAAATAAAATTTGTTTGTAACACTTACAAAACCAGCAGATAATTGTCGTGAGTTTATCATAAATTTAACTTTTGAACAACTTGGTGAGTTTCCAGGATAAGTTTAGTTTATTAGAAAGTAATAGGTGTCGCTAAATTTAATAATAATATTTTCAATATCAGATTGTTATAAATTGAATTTATGATAATAATGTAAATATTGTCACCAATATTAATAATATGAGTTGTACGATCAATGTAATTGATACTATAATCTGTTGTAAGGGATTGATTTTAATAATATGATTCAATATTGCATCATAGATGTCGCTAGTATACCAAAATATTCTTTATTATTTAATTAACAATAGTTTTTCGGTTTTCTTGTATTATTTTAAAGGTTTTTGATAAATAAATTAATCGTAGATGTTTAAAATTGTGCGAGTAATTGATTTTCGTTTAATGAGTGCAGTTTTCTTTGGTTGTAGTTCGTTGACTGGCCGCTAGAGTTATAACCTCCAAAAGCAGCTGATGTGGAAGGTGTGAAATTCAAAAATGTAGAATTTTGTTATAATTTGTTCAATAAAATAGAATCAAATTTTTTTCAACTGGATAAACACTAATTAACGTGAGTAATTATATAAAAATTTTGTCAATTATTTATTCAATTTTTATAAAAAATAATAACCTATCAATGTTTGCGTAATCATGCTATTTTTTGTATCAGTTTCAGCTAAAATAGAATAAAAATAAATAAATCAAAATAAAGAGAAACCATCGATAAATTAATAGAATTGAAAATGTCTTTATTGAATAATCAATGCAAATATCCTAATTGTAATAATATTTATTCAAATTTAAATGATTTAATAATACACATAGAACAGGATCATATTGGTAAAATCTATTGGAACAAGATTCATTATTAATATAAATATATATTGTTATTTTGAAGATTTTAGTTGTGAGAAATTACAACAATTAGAAGATGATAAACCTGATAATTTACCATTGAGTTATATTCTTAAATATAATAAAAATGACGAAATCCCACCACCGAAATCTTTAAATAACCCAAATTATAATAATAATAATAGTAATATTGATGAACATTCCTATAGTTCTAATGAGCCTGTGATAATAGATTCGTATAATTTAACGAATTTCAGTAAATTGATTGATTTCCAATATAAATATGATAATAATAATAATACTTCAAATATAAATAATTTTAACGAGATAGTTCCACCAATCAAGTAAATATTTATTCATATTAATTATAACTATTATTATAATATTTAACTTTGGTTATATTATAATTGATTAGATCTGAAGAATTATTTATAACGGATACAACACATAAAAAACCATTTGCTTGCAATATACCTGGATGTTATAAAAGGTACAAAAATATAAATGGTATAAAATATCATTGTAAAAATTATCATAAATGGTAAAGAAATTATTCTAATAATGTATTGTAGAAGTTATATTTGGATTTTTTTTTTTTCTAGTAATACATCAACAATAACGGCACGTTCAATATTAAAATTCAATCAATTATTAGAGCCTAGATTGAATCAGCCGAAAGTTACAGTTGAAACAACATATGATTTAGATGATTTTTCT
>JAZBGX010000611.1:0-18926 GCA_037414775.1 Zonitis immaculata | reverse complement strand
CGTTTAATATTAGACACTTTTCGATGTCCAATGATAACTTTAAAGTTATCTATTTCATTTTTATGTTCAAACAAACACAAGATTATTTCTAATTTTATTTTATTTATTTTTTCCGGGGAAATTTATGTTAAACATTAAGCTCGATTATAGGAAATTATAATGATATTTACAATTTAAGATCGCATCTATTATAATTCCTGTTTATTTCTTGTTAGTGATTGTAAATTATCGAAATGTTGAACATTAAATCAAAACCCACCTACGTTTCATTAATATTTTTATTATTACTATTACTGTTATTATCATTATTATTATTATTATTATTATCGGTGTTTTTAAATAAATATTGGCATATTCTCTTTAGAATCCAATTAACCTAGAACAATGGATAATAAATTGAGTTTTCTTGCTTATTCGAAAAGTTTCGTGTACTGATCGTCTATTGAAGTCTCCACTTGGATATTTTCATATTTATTAAATGTGGCGATTTTTTTTTGGGTGATGCATTACGTCCCTCAGTTGATGATGATGATGATAATAATAGATTGGAAATATAAAATAAATATATAGAAAGAACGGTTCATTATTGACTTGAATAGAGGAAAAAAACACAAACCAACAGATAGTTATTTGAGTTGTGCCGACTAGTAACTATACAATATTCAGTTATTGTGCAATTTAATTTCAGAAATAGTACTTGTATTATAAGACAGAAATATACGACTATTTCTTCTTTATATACTATTATTTCTTCTTTATCTAATACCACACACATATCATATTTTAAAAAGAGTTGGAAGAGTTGTAGCGCTCATATTATGCATAAATTATACCCAGTAGCTAAAGCACGGTATTAGTTAGACAACATATCAACTATATCTATATATATTTATTTTATACCGTATATATATAAGAAATTCTAATTGCATATGAGTCGTTATCGTCAGCAATATGATGGACGCTACTGTATAACTGTCTAAAGTTATAAATTATAAATATTCAGAATTAGAAAGGGTTAACGCTTGTAAATCATAATTTAACCCCATAACACTGACATCGGCATGCCAAATACCAATATCAATTAAAATTCGAATTATATACAACAATAAGCGTTAACAATAACAATAATTTAACCAAGGCTAATTTTTCTTTCTAACGGATAGTTAAATTAATTATTTGACATAAAATCGTAACAATAATTTATATGGAGCTCATCTTTTCTTTCCTTTTTTTTTTTGTTCTTTTCTAAGAGCCTTGGCATTTGTTAAACGACAATTAATACATAAATTAACTTTTAATTCAATACCGGAAGGACAAGATTATTATCGATATGATTAGAATGTAGCACGTGGATGCTAATTGTGCTTTCTATAGAAATAATAATAAATAAAAATTGATTTTTTTCTCGTCTAAATAATAGAATAATCCTGAAAATTACAAGGACTTTATTTGTAATAATTATTAGCTTTTAAATCACCTTGATGATTAGTAATCTATTCAACACATTCTATACATATTCTTAAAATTATAAGTATAAGGAAATCATCAGAACTGTTTTTTTCTTTGTACTATAATTTTCCTATATTTGAAAGGATTTAGATCGTAATAAATTATAATACCAATAACAGCCTATTATTATATCGTAAATTTCTAATGATTGAAGAAAATTCAATAACAACTGCCAGATTTATTTTATTCGCATTTGGCTCTCAGAAAATGATAATAGTTGCTTCTGATTGCAGGAATTTTTTTCTAGTTGTTGAAATTTGATTTGAATCAATTGAAATCTGTTAATTTTGTAGAAATATGACCGAAAATCTTCGAATTTCTAATTAATTATTATTAATAAATATTTTATTGGGAAACTATGGAATTTTGGCATTTCTTCTAATACCTTGATCTGTAATTGATTGGACATCCTATCAACTAATTGACACACTTATTATCTGTGACGTTTCATAACTTTCAATTTTTTTTTTTTCTGTAGACTTTATGAAAACTGATAATATTCTTGATAAGAATACTTTTACTTTTATCAGAATTAATAATAATAATTTATTATTTTTGGATAAAGATCATGGTAAAAAATATTATCAAATATAGGTAGATTGGTTTTATTATACCGTGAATTTCTCAATAATTGGGAAATATATCAGAAAAATTCTAGATTTCATTTTTAAGCGATTGAAAAAAAAGATAATGATCGTCCGCTCTAGATTTCAATAATTCAATGTCTCAAATAAGGACAAATCTTTGGAGGAAAAGCGTTGAATTGAAAATTTATCGGAAAATTACGATCTCGATCTATAAAATAGGGAATGCTCCCGATTGTGCTTGCTATTTTTCTCTCTCTAATTATTGCTGCATTGGTTTTTGAAAACTCGTCTATTTTAATGAAACTCCCTAATAAATCATGAAAGAATAATGATTTGCGAACATAATTTTATTGTATGTCGTAAAATTCTTAACGATTGGAAATCATATAACTGAACAAATGCTACAGTTTCTTGCTAAATAATATAAAAAAAAAAACAAAGCGTTAATGATCGCTTTTATCACAAGTCTGATTATGCCTAACAATCCTGCTTTAGATGTAGCTATTCACAACATTTCCAGTTAGAAAACTTAAATGGAAACATCGATTTCCAACACATCTGCTATTATGAGAAATGGGTTCAGTCTAAACTTTTTATAAAATAATTTTTCTTTTTTGTTTAATCGCCCTACAAAAAAAGGCTAAACATATTGTTGTCATTCAAGAAAGTCTAGCTTGATGGATTTAAAATGCTACCGGTATTGAGCCCAGCGACCATCGTATCAGTCGTGAATTTCTCAATTGGGCTCTAGAAATATTAAAAAAAAACCGACAACGAATTTCATCGCAAAATCATCTTCTTTGATGAGGCTTATTCCAGGCTCAACGGTTAGTCGAGAGTTATCTAAATTCGTAAAGAACTCATTTTAGATTGAATATTGGCACATAAAGGTGTCGCTGATTACAAGACGAATTTCAGGAAATGATCCCATCACGTGGTCGCCGGAATCGTGCGATTTGACGCCTTCGAACTCATCTTAAATCATCGGTTCATGGCACTATTGGTGCTTTACAACTCACATTCGTCGTACCATAGCTGTTATATAATTCAACATGTGTGCCAATGTAATGGAAAATTAACTCGAGCGAAACCGTGTATGCAAAAAGAGCCGTGATGGTCACTTAACCGATATTTTATTCAAATCATAAATTAAATAGAGCAATCGGAAGCGATTTTGAACCAAATGTTTTTTTATTGAATTTCGAAGCTGGGACATTCTTATTGAAATAAACCCTATATTTTTATGACCGCGTATGATCAGAAATCATACGCGTAAAACAAGTTTTGGTATCAATGAATAGCTGACCGCGTATATGGGTTATGGCGTAAAATTAAGCGGCTACCTATTGTACATGAGTGATTGGGAAATTCATCAAAATAGAAACTTCTGATGATCAAAATTTTTGATGAATAATAAAATATTTTCTATAAATGGATGGACAATTTGTTCAAAAGCCCGCTCTGTTCGCTAGTTCTATCGATTTTGAATAATTGTCTGGATTGGATCTATTTGTGTTGTTGTTGTTGTTGTTGGTTTCTGTGATTTCTAGAGATTTACTTTTAAATTGCGAAAATTACAAATACGTCTATAACGCAACATAATAATAATTGTTATTATTATTATGGAATTGTATTCTTGGAAAGTGCAGATGTTTGTTTTGCAAAACTACAACTGTCTCAATCCTCCAGGCGAGTGTGAAATAGTCTCGTTTTTTTCCAACTTTTCTTTTATTTTGTAAAAGCAATAAATAGATTAACAGCTGCCGTAACTACAGTGTTACACATACAAATTACACGTATTGACTATCTAAGGGAAACTATAAGAAATGGATGGTACTATTATACATGGCAAAATGACTAGAGTTTTGACAGAATTACGATTATTTAATTCTAAACTTTTATCGGCATTTATAACTATTACAAGAATTTATTTACTTATATATATATCTATAGGTATATACATATATATTTTTTTTTATTTCGATTTTAATGTAACTTATATACCATTTTTATATAAAACGGCTTCTATATTACTTACATCCATTCTAAATCGATATATTTTATTTTCAAATTTGTCCACAGATTTCAATAAATCTTACAGAAGGCTGTTCTCGTTTCAAATTGCTTTTATTATACTCATATTTTATTATATTATATATAATAAAATTCTCTGCAATATTTTATTTATATATGGCAATCTTATAATAGTCACGAGTTAGATTTTTTCCATACTGTATTGTTTTTTTGTTTATCTTCTCATTTTTTTTTTGTTTTGTGGGCTTAAGAGTAATCAGATTCAAACGATATTTGGAAGAGAGTACCAGATCTCTATCAGGTACACCTGTATTGCAATGTAAAGTGGGTTGTCACGACAATATACGTAATTGACAATATATAAGGACTGGAAAGTTAAGTTTGCTATTATTATTGTTGTTTATTTAAAATGGAATTTGTACGAAATTTTTTCATAACTTATTCAATCACATTATAGAAAATTGCTTTATAATTATAATTTTTATTCTATTATATTATTATTATTTTGAATGTATAGTTGTTTAGATCGATTACCGGCTAGAATCATATATATTTCCAATTTATCTATTATACAATGTTTTCACCGCTATAAGTATATTATAAAATATGAAAATGTGGTTGTTGGAGCTTAATAGTTGCGGTATATAAATATAATCGCATGACTTTAATAAATAATAGTGCGAAAGGAGGAGCAAATAGTTATTTCTCCCTAAACTACAATAACAATAAATAAAATCGCGGAATTCTATGTATACAACATATACAGGCAATATAATATGAATCGGTCAGTACCGCAGCTACACTATCTGTATGGAAATCAATGTCTTTTACTTTATTATAATGCATAATTCGAGTGTTACCTCTATAGAACTCGATTCTTCTCTGTTTCACTACTGCGATTTCCTATGTTGCATCCTTTTTTATCTCTCGATTATTGATTATTTTAGTCAATAATGACTCCCAATTTAAGAATCACAATCAACCGTACAACAAACAATCAACAATTTCCTGAAGACCTAATAAAATGTGAATGGTTCAATTTGGAAGCTGCACTATCTCAATTGAAATCAATGACATTTATTATTAATTACCATTTCGAGTGTTAGTTCTGTGGTATATGAATTTTCTCTGTTTAATTCGTTTGGCATTCGTATGTTGTATCTTTTTTTTTGTTTTGCCAAGAACTAACTTTGAAATTAGAGCCTCTATCATAAGAATAATCCACTTTATTGCGTATTGATTCTATTGAATTCAGATTTACTTTGAGCTGGAAAGTGATAGCGATAGTTCTATTATTCTATTAATGTCTCTATAGAAAACTAGATAGAGGGTGCGGGCTAGTTTCGCAACATTTTCCTCCCACTTGACACTTTGGACATCTCCATTTATTATTAGTTGAAGTTAAAAATCGTAGGCGTTCCAATCTCATTTATTTACATTATTGTTAATTTCTAATTGTGCATCTAGATCGATTTGCTACTAAATTAGTCTATTTTGTATTATAATTGCAAGTAGGATTTTTTTTTTGATTAAATTGGTGGCAATTGAGTGACCGTTTCTGTAATATATAATTCTAATGTACAGTTCTTCAATTCTATGTCGACTTTGATTTATTATTATAGTTATAGAAAATGGAATCGAATAAATTTCGAAGATTGTCCGTAATTAGAGTTGAAAACATTCAAACAGTAAATTCCCAAGTTTTTGTCAATATAATAATCATTCAACAGAGGTTACCAGGTCTTTAATAGATGTATAATGGTATTGTACTTACAATTCAACGGAAAAAAAAATTGAAAACAAATTTTGTAATTTCTTAAAACGATGAAAGGAGAGTAATTGTACTGATTATAGCGGAAGTCCATCATTATATTCAACAACAAAAAAAAGCTTTATATTAGATCACGAACATATGTACTGATCTCTAACGCCGCCGATTCACACGTAAAATTACGTTTAGATTATTGTTAAACTAAATTTAAAGTGAACTTTTTAATAATAATAATAATAATCGTAGTAATAAGAATAATAAAAAACAATAATAATAACGACCATATTTTACATAAAATAAAGAGATGAAATAATGTATGCTGCTAGGATAGTTGGAATGATAATCTAGATGACGGTTGTTTTAGTTAAAAATAATAATAATAATAATAATAACAGCAACCGATAAGGTTGTAGAATAACCCAGATTGTATTTAGATAGAAAGCACGAAAATTCTGCATGTCCAAGTTCCCACGCCAAATGAAATTGCCTTTTACCTTTATAAAAGCAACCATATATGTACGAGGGGAATTGAAAAAAAAATCATCTATTCATAATAGAAAACAAAGATAATGAAAGATTCTCTATACAAGTGTAAAGGTGTCAGAGATTCTTTGATTCAGTTGCCACGTCAATAAAATTATCTTAAACTCACTTCTCGAATATCAGCCATCACAGGTTTGGCTTTGTGTGCGAGTTTGACTCGCCTTTTTCCCTTAATAGTTTCACATCCAGATAATTCACCATATCCATTACTTCGGATGCCACAAAATGGACGCCATAGTCTTTAGCGCAGAGCTTGCAACTTTGAATTTTTTTAGTGTCGGTAAAGATTGAAATTTACACGTAAACGATTGTCGTTTGATTCAATTACCGGATGAATGGGTTCAGTTCTCGTCCATTCTCACAAGTCAAGTCAAAAATCTATTCGAATCAGCGTGCCAATATTCAAGGTTTGCTCCGGAAATCCCCATTCGTTTCTTCTTTTGCTCATTGGTTACCATTCTGGGTACTCTACATACGGATACCTTGCTCATGTGAGACTGTTCTGATCACTGTCGTATGAGATCCTGTACGCTAAACTAAATGTCTGATGAGCATTTTTTGAATTAGCCACATTTTCGCTTGTGTGAGACGTGAAGTGAGGCTCAAGTTCACTACCCTGTTATTTTTTTTTTTTTAGATTTTGTATTCACCAGAAATATTCGATAATTTTTTTTTTTTTTTGGATGACCCCTGGTATACAAATTTTCTGATTTCGTAGATTGTCCACTTGTCCACTTTCATCAAGTTCAAATTAAGTTGTTGATTTTTGATCCCGTCCTTATTCAACTACAAATATTATTTGCAATTTATGAAAATGTGGCTTATTTTATTCAAATTTTATAATTGAATAATTTTTTATTGTTCCTCGTATTATTATTGTTTTTTTTACATATCTAGTTAAATGTTGAAAATAGAAAATTTCTAAAAAATGATATTCCACACAAATTGGACGAATTTCGCTCGATTATAATCTTGACAATTTCAGTGTTTCTTCTCGTTAGATCATTACAGAAGATGATGATGTTGATAATGATGATTATAATGGTGATGATGATAGTAACGATGAGATTATTCTCCTTGGCCGCAATCAATTATCGAGTAGACTTTTACTCTTATTCACGATTTTTCGTTATAAGTATCAGTCAAATTATATTACAAATAACTTTATAGTAAATTATCAGGTATTTTTTTCAAATTTTATTATTTGATAGAGCAATTTTTGTTCTAATCCATCTTTATATTAAACTACAACGTTATTATTGTTATTTAACATTAAGATTATACGAATTATTATCATTTAAAGCACGAAAGTCTTATGTGATGTAATTCTACTTATTTCACGAGAAGTCTAATAAGTCTTTGATGATTTCCTGAAAGGAAAAGTAATAATATATTAAATAAAATCCATTCGATTTGATTATTTACGACTAACATTATAACTACAAATTTGATACTACAGTTTTAATGGTTAAGTAATTAAAATAGAAGATTCGATTGTAAATTTTATGGAACATTCACAATCTTGTTTACGACATAGTTTGACGACAATTTCAATTAGAATCAGATCGTTCAAGATCCATTTTCTACTTGAATATTCTAAATAGAAAAATTCAAACTGAACTTAGCTATATTGGAGCAACAACAAAAAAATTATTTTAGTTGCGATGTCTGCAGGATAATAATGTTCCGCGAGTAGGTGGGGTTGTGTTAATTAATTATCCTTGCAGAATTTACAACCATCGCCACGCCTCATTTTATTTTTTCTATATATATATAAACATTTAAAGGAATAGTTTGGAGTATTTTTATTAAAAATTTAATTGAAATTCTATGGGATTTTAGACAAAGACGATGGAGGGATTTTACAATATAGAAAACCGAGCATGTCGGTGTATTTCACAGTGTTTCTCCCTATTTGGTTATAGAGAGAAGACTTTAGTATCGGTTTGGCGAATGGTTGTTTTTTGTCACATAATCTCAGTTGTTGACAAATACTTAAATCCCTATTGGATTTTAAAACTTTAGACATGTTTTATTTAATTAATGAGGTATCGAAGTACGTTCGCCGACATCACGTAGTAGTTTCGTACAATGTTCGTTTATTTTTTGAAAATAACTATCAAGACGATACTCTCTAACGAAAACAACAAATACAAAAACCAAAACAAAACAACAAATAAGGAACGAATAGAGAAGAGATCTCATGCCGGAATTGATCGTATATTGAAATAAAACAACAGAAAAGTGAATGCAGCTATTAAAAATATTTCAATTAAATCCAGTAATAGTAATAATAATAACAACACATCTAAATCCATTCAATGATACAAATAGTTAATTATTTTTATTGGAATATTTTTGTTCATTTACAAGAATAAGCAAACATTTATTGCAAAATTGCACTATAAATCGATCCTAATTGCTATCAACCTAACTATTAATATTAAAATTTTCCAATTCAATGGAGACTTGAGTCTCGATCTAGATTTATCATCATAGAATCCATAGAAATATGAATGAAATGTTGTTCGTTGGTAGGCGCATGACTTGCAAATGGCTCGACCGATTTGGCCAAATTATAATAGAATTTTAGTTATATACTTACATTTATTTTTATACTTTTATATCGAACATCGAATCTAGATTTGCAAATGAACGGAAGACTCATAACATGGCATTGATATTGATTGGGAACATGTGCTCGATGATATCGAACAAAGTGTATTACATCGATCAGTCATGACAGCGACCAATTGTCTGATGCACGACACATTCAATCAAGAGTTGCAATATGATATAGCGATACACTGAGAAAATCAATTCGAACATAAACTCTCCGCTGCTGAAACGGCAGAAAAATGCGCGTATAACATTCAAATGAAAGTTTTGAGCGATTGAACTTATCCTAATGGAAATGGAGAAACGCTTTTAATTGCATTACTATTGGAAATGATTCGCTCGCAAAATTGATTTGTTTTGGCTTTATCAATAATTGTATTCGGACAATCAGGTTGAATAGCAAAGTCAAAGTGCAACCTCTCGAAGGACTGTGCTTTGGCCGAAGTTCTTCAATAATGCAAATTGATCGTTTTTGTTGAATGTACAATAGACAATAGTGTAGGAAAAACAAGAAGAAAACGTTTTGATCTCAATTTATTTATCTAATTTTGGATAGGATAACGTCAGTTAAATTGGGTCCGGCTAGTAGTTGATAATTGTGAATTTTGAGGATGAATCGTGACCTGTATAGATCGATAAATTATAAGTATACCAATATAATTTATTAAACTGTTGTTTTGTTTTTTTCTCTGATATCAAACTAGTCAATAACAAATTATACAAGACAGGATTTGTCAGCAATGAATCTCTTATTTCTTAACAAGAAAATAGTTGAGTTGCTTGCGTACTTGACAATTTTTATATATAATCGTAATTGATAGATTGTGTGAGAAACAACATCAAAATAATAACAATTAAAAAAATAAGATTAGTACTATTATAATTTGTATTAATTATTATTAGAATGTGATTGAAATTATTACAACAATTATTAAGCTGTTAACGATCCATTCTAATTGCAATAATTGGTTATAAATGTTTATATTTATAGGAATGTCTTCATTTTATAATAGTCCTAAATTGACTATATTATAAAAGATTTTTATTGTATGTGTAGCAGATGGTCTAGAAGAAGAAGAAGAGAAAAAAAACACAAAAAATTACGATAAAATTTTATAACCGTCCATTGTAGGAACAACTTGACTAATAAATTCTCAAATAATAATTACGCTATTATAATAATTGTTTCAATTTACAATTATTTCTATTTTTAATTGAACAAAATAATTATTTTCGATGCCAAAAGCAGGATCGGCTCTTCTACATTTCAATTTCCGATTCTACAATCAAAATTATCCGTACGGCTCAAGAAAGCTCGCCTAGCTCTTTTGACTTCAACAGGAACATATATGCATTTCAATGGAGATCCACAACTGAAATTGTCGAATTTTTATGAAACTGTGTGTTTCAAGAAAACCTGCTATCGCTAATCCACCGGTAAAAATCAATCAAATATCTGTTAAAATTGTGCTTTGTTCTATTTGTTGTGAAGTTTCGGTCGACTCCAATTGCAGGATGTGCTGGTCGTTTTTGCGCCGGTCCTGGTGTGGACTATCCATTAACATGCAACTGGATTTGTATAAATGTTTTGGAAATAAAATCTTATTAGGCTATTTATATTGTTTCTTATATAGTCACTAAGTAGTTTTAATAATGTTTTTAACGATTCAAATTACTTTTCTCTAGATTACTTCCAACTCTAATCTTATTAATATTATAGCATATTTATCACGTTTATCTCTTTTTTTTTGCTCATCTCTAAAAACGATCTCTAACAAAGACATTATTATTATTATTATATTATGGTAATAATAAATGAACGTTCTAAGATTGCCAATAACAATTCTCTAATAGATGATTATTTTTTTGTTGATTGTTTTTATTTTAAATAGTAATGCCTGGATTACAAACAGAAAATCCTGAAATATAGTGTAGGATTTATTGCTCGTAACATTTTATTTGATAAAAAGTTCCAAAAAAAAAAATACTTCTATGTAATTTACACCATAATTTACTAGGACTTGTTCAACTGACACTTTATTTTACAAAAGACATTTAAATGTTGTTTTAGATCTTGTATAGATAAATCAACTAATGAGTTTACATGTAATTATTTTTCATTTTCGCAAAATGAACTCGAAGTAAACGTGTGGATCTTTCACTTTGTCCGGAAATATCAACGAAATTGTTAGAAAAGTTCACTATAGCTCCAACGGAACGAGGGAAATAAATAAGAATTTGATAAAATTGTCGGAAATTTTCCATTTCTATTGTTATTGCTAGTGTGGAAATTAAATATTTTGGCTAGGAATATTAAAGTATGGACTTATCTCAGAGAGGAGATCAGGAAGCGTTCAAAAAACTGATCGTCAACCTTTGATGAAAAAGACGACATGGAGAGAGAAAAAACAATTATTGAGAAAATTCGGCAACTACAAAAATCAAGGCATCGTCACCAATTTTTCGAAAGCATTACCAACATATTAAAATTGGTTTCAACTTAGTAGAAACTTTCTGAGTTATAAATTTGATATTTTCCATCAAAAAACGAGCAAATTTCTTTGGTTACGTGATATAATAAATATTTTCTTAACATTTCCTTGTCAGATATTGCAAAATGATGTTTGATGTTCAGTAGAAAAAGTCGTATCCATCGTCAAGCTATCTAGTGAGGTTTTAGAAGTGAAATTTCTTATTATTGTACGGGTATGTGTTGAGCTTTTGCAATTCAGAAGTAAATATTTGTACTGCAATTGGGCGTGCGTGGGCGCTTGTGCATAACTAAAATATTCGTCTCGTTTCTGGTTAACCCATTCATTAATGGAAACAATTCTAAAATCACGGATGCGACTCGAAATAACAATAAGAATTTTAAGAAAAAGAATTTTTACAATTAAACAAAACAATAACACAAAAAAACTACAACTCTCACTTGTATAATTATATCAATAAAAAAAAATGTGTAATTTCATCCTTGATCTTTAGAAAACAATCCCATTCATCATCATCAATGTGAAAAAATACAAATTTCAACCTTGATCTGACAAATATTGTCGATATTTTTTCATATGGAATTAGATCAAATTTTTGTGCGTACATGTGGGTGTTTGAATAAGAAAAAGAACAATAAAAATTCCAATAATAACTATCATTTAAATATTATTCGGTTATTTAATAAAAAAAAACACAAAACCGATTGCATGATTTTGTACTATTAAATTATAATAGAAACGATTATCATATATTAAAAACATATAATTTATGGATATTATTTTTAAATTGGAGCATGAATCAATCGAGTATAGATGACAAGGTCCTTTTATATAAAACAATAGGATGGGTGCGAGACTGGAATTGGAGCATGATTGTATATCTATTTCATAATCATTTTCCAGTTGAATTCAAACAATTGTTATTATATAGCGATTATATATAAAATTGAAGACGATATAGATTTCCGACAGGAAATGTTGCGATGCGACACACAAAATTGAGAAATTGTTAATTTTATACATTGAGTAGTTATTACGTCTTGTGGAAATTATTATTATTTTTTTTTTTTGATAAATAAAAAGTCGGCAAATATGTGCGCGTAAGTGCGGTAGTAATCTCTCGTCTTGTACGCTTTAGGTTCAGTCACCCAGCATTGTTTTCTCTATTTATGATACTAGTTTCGATTTATTACCTGATCGTTGTCTGCTGCAATATAGAAGCATCTTCGTATAACAGTTGTTCGGATAATCATCCCCAGTTTATAAAATGTTTTATAATAACAGATATAATACAACTGTTGTTTGTTGTTAATATTATTATTGGAAAAATCCAAAACATCCATTATTATTGTATAATAATAATTATTATTATTATTATTTACAAAACAATCAATGATAAATTAATTCCAATATCGCATTGTTTTTTTTTTTTTTTTAATTTGGATATTTTCTCTTAATTATTTTTATTTGTAACAGATGTTTGTATAACGGCATTAATCGAATTGGTGGTTGTTATCTTGTCTTGTCTGTTCTTCTTCTTCTTATTCTTATTCTTCTTCATTCGTGCCTAAGCGCAATCTATTATTGAATTACCGCAGGCATTTCGCACTCAACAGTAGCCATTTCCAATTAGATCTATTATTTAAGTCTACAACTAAAGTGGAAAGCTTGAAATTTATCGATATTTTATATATCTAAATATTTTGTTATAGAGACAATAATAATAATAATAACAATAATGATAATAGTGATAATAAAGTAAGACTTGTTGTCCTGTCAAAGTAAACCGGTATTTCAAGCAAGCTTAGAAGTCTTGCATATTTATTGTTGGTATTATATATGTATGTGTTTGTTGATGATAATAATAATAATAATAATAATAGTAATGATAATAATGTGGGCGCAATACTATTTCAATTCCACACATACAAGTTTGATGGCACGATAGGTGACATCTAAGCTATAAGAGATATGTCCGGATATTTGTTATCGGTATCAGGGTCAGAGGATATATAATAACAACAACAGCAACAAACAAACAATGTTCAAGACGATGCCGGTGGTCCATGAGCTTTAAACTCTATATAGGAGCGGTGACATTACTCATCGACTTAACTTACTTAGTCCAGACTTGAATCCAATACATACATACATGTATGATAAAATATATTGTAAACAATCATACAGTATAATTTTTTTAAGAACAATAAAACAATCCACAATATTCATAGCATAATAAATATATTATTCATTCCCTATTGAAGGGAGTACGTTGCGAGATTAGTAAAATCCACATTATGCATCGCCTACTGGACTGGACTCTGAGCATAAAAGTTTTGATATCAATTGTGATTTAATTTACTTTCAAACGAAGTCTTACTGATACACACTTGTTCCATCTCTTCTCTGCACTCCATATTGCATTCTGTCTCGCCTTTCCACCTTGATGGCTTATCGAAATCTTTTTAAGTGAAAGCCTGTAATAGTGAAATCTTCTGCAGGTAATCCACCTAAACTATTCTCTCGGAACTCCTGATAGCTTGCGACTTTGCATTTCTTTGGTATGTGGTTGAGGATGGTCTCAGGAACGGAGTGAAGGATGCAGTTTTTGTTCATTGCCACAAATTCGCAAATTTTGAGATTTTATACCGTATTTTTCATCAACTGAGCATAAAAACATCTGCCTTTATCAGAGAAAATGGAAGATATCAGAGTCCTATACGAATACCGATGATTGTGAATTGAATCGTCGAAGAACAGTAGGAATCGGTATTTAGTCAATTCCTTTGAGCTCCTGGAAAAAATCGTCAGTGTAAGGAATATCTGCAGGAGCCTCTTATCAAACTAGATCTGTGCAGATTGATGACAATACTATCTGACGGATAATTGAAAAATTTCGAGAAAAAGAAGAATCGCTAGCTTTCAAATAATCGTAAAAAACTATCTGAACGAACAAAGATTTATTAGAGTCATGTAATACAAAACCGTCTGAAATCTGAATTATGTGCCAAAGAAAAGTTTATAATCTGAAATTATTCAGAACATTTATCTTTCAACTGTATAAAACGTTTGGTATTCGAAACCGAAAATAAAATATTCAACATGTTCCAACATTGTTTTAAGTTTCAGGTATTTTGCGAATTCTTTAAAACTACCGATATCAATTATCCTTTTGAAAAAATACAATCAAATGAAACGAAATAAACGAAAATCAGAAATAACAATTCTGGAGAAGTGCAACCGATATAACAAATGCGATGCATGATGACATTAAATATCACCATATACTTCAATTTCTAATGATTGATGCGTCTTTTCTGGAAATCAACAATATAGAATAAGTCTATTTCTCAATATTCTATCTTATATAAGATGTTTGTTCTAGAAAGAAAATAAAATGATATCGTAGAAATTTAGTTTTCTCTAAATGTGTCAATTTTGAAATTTCTGCAATTCGTTATAATAAACCATTTGTTTAAATGTGTATACAACCGTCCAAACGAAATGCCATTACAGATAAGATATAAAGAAGAGAATTCAGTATGCCGGCAATCGGCAAAGTGAACACTGACAAGCCACTAACTGCCGCATAAGAAATAGAATAAGAGAAAGATAGGGCTAACTTACTTGGCGACGTTTTCTTCGTCTTTTTCCTCTTCTACCTCTTCCTCTAGGATTACTGAAGAAAACTAAAGACCGTTTGTCGTATGTCCACTTCTTTTATTATTCCATACTGTATTTTTTATTTCCATTGTGACTGTAGTCGCTCCATATCACGCTACTGCTGCCTGTCGACACGGATTACAGCACGATGCCACACAGTGCCACTGATCAATACCACCAGAAGATATCAACTACTTCACAATAATCTCAACTCTATACCCATCATCCTCATCTTTATTATTATTATTAAGTTTTTTACGAGACGAAAAAAGACGACGATCGAAAAATATAATGAAAAGAAATCATCATCAATTGAGCAATATATATATATATTGATTGTAATTTTATAATTGGAGATGCAGCTTTTCAGTTCGACATCAAGGAAATTGTCTGAAAAGTCGTCCAATAATCATAGTAATTCATTACATAATATATCATTAGTTTCACAATTCAAATACATCTCATACCTATACCTATACATATATATAAGATTTGTTATAAAGCCGCCAATATAACCGTAATTTTCTGCAATGACCAATCGTTACAAAAGTGCAACGATCGTTGACAATAAATTATATACTGGCTATACATATATAGATATATAATTAACCATTTTTAAGTGGGAGTATAATTCCGAATTCCAAAGATAAAGATTTCGAGTTTAGAAGTTGTAAGTCGCTTATTTATCAAAGTCCAGAAATAGTTTTCAATTAATTTCTTTTTCAGGAGCTTTTATAATTATGCGCAGCGTCTGATTGAGAGTCTCTGGTTCGAATCCGAGTTGAGACATTCAATTTTTCTTTCTTATACATAGTAACAGCAAAATACCTATTCGTGCTCTATAGTTTTTTCTTTTCTTACTTATAATTAATTAATTAATTGATTTGTAAAAGTATATTTGGGGCGTTATTTGAATTTCAATAGGATTTTTTGTTTTGATGGAATAGGTAGTTGATCGCGGTCCATATTCGGTTATTATGTTCAAATATGGAGATGAGGATAGAGTTGTGACATTATATGTCGGCAACAAAATCAATAAAAACAAAAACGAAAAAAATGTGTATGAATAGATGACGATAAATCGAATAGATTTAGGTGCCGATCAGCTATGGTATCCTTTTATATAGTTTCCAAATAGTGTCCAAGTGAATGCCGTATTCCGTTCATGTATAAAGTACAGCTGAATGATTATCTTTTATTGGTTTATGAATACAGTAATATATTACAATCTATACGTTTTCTATATGTATATATTTATGTATCTCGTATAGACGAGGGCAGTCCAGTTGTATGTCAATCGAGATGAATCTGCACTTTAAAAGAAGTTTGCCGTAACTGGACACGCACGTTCTTCTTCGCTTATTCGCCAAAGCGCACACAAACTTATTGCAACGTATACATAGAAAGTACTCACATATACAAACGCATATAAAATATTCTATATAGAATATCAAATTTACATAATAAACTAATGCATCATCTTTATTAATTACTTAATCAATCGCAATAATTTGCCGATAATCATCAATTATTTCAATGTCGACTGGAAATAATAATAATTGAAATTATATGGATAATTCTATATTATTTCGATAGGCAAAAAACCAATTAATTTTTTACAATTGTCCAACGAACATTTCCTGAAACAAAACAAAAACAACAAAATGAAAAATTTCATTATCAATCCGTTAGACACATAAATGAGAACAATTTTCACAATTTCATACATCTCGAAACTAATCTAAAGTTAATTATTGTAATGTGGAACAATGACGATCTACGTTTCATGGAGAATATTACGGTCAATATAACTAACTGTGCCAGTAGCACTTATTATTATTAAAGTTAATAACATTTACTTATTATTACAGTAAACATTTTACGCCTTCCTCATTTGAACTTTGAAAAACGCAAAAAACTATATTTTTACAATTATTAGCTGGTTCGATGGATTAGCAAAAGAATAAAACAATTTTGAAGAATACAAGACACGGTTATTCTGGACAAAAACTTGAATACATGAATGTTTGGCACTATAGTCTATAGACCACCATCGTGCTACAACAAATAAATTGACTGATAATGTCCCTAGATGCCTTTCAAATGTTGAAAATAAGCTTAAACATCGAATGCCTAAAACACGTGCTATGAATTTTTCAATCATTTCGACATAAACAAAAAAAAATATATCGGCGAATATCTTATAAGAGTTTGCTTGTTAATTAATTGTAGTTTGTTTTTTTTTTTCAATCGATAATCGATGCTGTAAAGCTGTTGCGAGTCATGTCAACGATTCAAACAAGAAAAATAACTTAAAGAAAATGGAAAATTTCCGTGTGTTCTTTTTTTCTATTTGAAAAGTAATATAGCGGATTTGAAACGAGTTTCCCATCTGTAAGTATATAAGAATTGTATATATTTTTTTATTATTGTTGTTGTTGTGGTTTTGCTTTGTTTTGGTTGTGATTGGAGACAGTGTTTTAAAACCATCGCGTGAGCATACAGATATGTAGTTGATATAAAAGACATGTTTAGTATCGGACAGTGTGGGCGCGCGACAACTGTAGCATTCTGCCACCCAAGGTGTTACGGTCACGCAACTAAACAACAAACACCAGTGACCCTTGAGCTATATAAAAGAGAAGGTGTCAAGTGGAATTTGAATTTTCCAATCACAAATCTGTAATTTGGTCACACACACAAAAAAAAAAACAACGTATTATCGCAACGGAGATTATTTGTTGTGTAGAATAGATTTATGCCGGCACTAGATCATTAATCATTGTACAGATAAAGCGTCCACTGCACGACGATAGTTTTGTGTCTCTTCCAACAAAGTTTAGAAGCAATAGCATCCACCTTTGAAACTTTATCGTAAGAATATGCCAACGCTTTCGTTGTTTATTCGTGTATTATTCCCCTTAAGTCTGTCGAGCAACTCGCGCCTAGTTAAGTACACGTATACCGGCTTTAGAGCTTGTTGAACCTTTAGATCAAGTGCTTCAATTCAGTCCAATCCATCAAGCCTATACGTGGTGATAAGCGTCTTCTTCTGGTTTTTCATCATTTGGACTCTGATGAGTCGAACTTAAATAATAAGATGTAACCCAGATTGCTTTAAACATTCCATCCACGTTATCTTTTCTGTCATGTTCCGAAAAAAACTAGCATCTACGTCTGTGGCCAGCTTTACGCCTCGAATTAAACAATCATATAAAATTGGAACTACATTAATTGACTGAGATTATAAATTTTTGATGTTGAATAATCGAAATGTAATACGGGGAAATTTTTCTAAATTGTTCGCCATCTATAATTTATCAGAACAATTTCGACAGAGGTTAGTTCACTTATTCGTAGCGTAGATGGCGCAAAATCGTTTGATTCGTTGATAATTTGAAAAAATAGTGCCATAAAACTTACAAGTCTCCTTTAGTTTATAATTGGAGACACATTGTTATTATGAAAAAATTGTATCGACTTTTGTATTCGTTGTGTTGGTTATGACGGTGTCAACGTGTACGACCGACTTTAGACATAATAAAAAACGTATTATAACGTAAAACAACATTTTTATTTCAAGCTCAAAAAAAAAACATATGTATATATATAAAATTATTTAACATAAGGCACGTTTCGTTTTACTGGCCGGATACAAATTAAATACTTACAATTTAAATAAAATTTCTGGCATCTATACATTATTAT
>JAZBGX010000610.1:0-28157 GCA_037414775.1 Zonitis immaculata | reverse complement strand
ATCCTGGCTCAACTCAACCAGGTAGCACTGGAACATACCCTGGTAGTCAACCAGGTTCATCTCAACCTGGTAGCTCATATCCTGGTTCTCAGACTGGCTCATCTCAACCAGGTAGCACTGAAACATACCCTGGTAGTCAACCGGGTTCATCTCAACCAGGTGGCACTTATCCTAGTCCTCAACCTGGCAGCACATATCCTGGTTCTCAACCTGGCTCAGTTCAACCAGGTACTACATATCCTGGAGGCCAACCAGCTAGCACTGGAACATATCCTGGTAGTCAACCAGGTTCATCTCAACCAGGTAGCACATATCCTGGTTCTCAACCTGGCTTCACTCAACCTGGTAGTTCATATCCTGGTTCTCAACCTGGCAGCACATATCCTGGTTCTCAACCAGGTAGCACATACCCTGGTTCTCAACAAGGCTCATCTCAACCAGGCAGCACATATCCTGGTTCTCAACCTGGCTCAACTCAACCAGGTAGCACTGGCACATATCCTGGTAATCAACCTGGAACAACAATTCAACCAGGTTCTACTACATTACAACCATGTCCAATTGGTCAATTAGAAGGCGATCAAATAGCATTAATATGTCCAACTGGTTTCCGACGCCATCCAAAATATTGTAATTTATTCTATCAATGTACAAAAAGTCCGAACAATAATGATTACAAAATTTTGATACTAAGTTGTCCGGAAGGTACAATTTATGATAATCATAAAATACAATGTTTACCACAAAATGAAACTGAAACATGTACTGGACGAATTACACAGAAATCATTCAATCAACAACTAAGAGCTAATTCACTAACACCGGTAAGTTTGACCAAATAAACAACAAAACAGCCAACTATAAATATAAACATAATTTTTCAGATACCTGTAACGACACGTCACAGTTTATGTCCGTTCGAAGGCTATCATCGTATGGATGATGGTGGTGATTGTTCACAAACATTCATCAATTGTAAACGATCACAAGCAATTGATGGTTTAGGACGATTAGATGGTTATATTTATCAATGTCCTTATGGTTTTGCTTATTGGGAAATAAGTAAACGTTGTGAACGTTCATTCAAACTTGACCGTTGTAATAGCTACGATATATTTAATAGTAGATGGGAAATACCGATCGATTTCGATAATGTTTCATATCGACGACGAAAAAGTGCCAGTTTACTTTTAAACGAACAATAACATAATTTTTCACCTAATTATTATTATTATTAACAATTTAATTTCCTTTGAAAAGAAATGAATATGGAAAATCTTGATTTGACGGTAAAATTGATTTTGAGCAAATTCTAATTCGGAATTTATTAGAATTTCCAGCTCAATATGTATTATTTTTATATAATTATTTATATGTTTCTTTCCGGGGATTATAGGTTGTGGGTTTTAATTTATTATTATTTATTTATATACGAAAATTTCTACCGTCAAAACAACGATTCGAATCGTAAATAATTTTCCAAATTTATTCCTTTTATTATAATTATTATTATTATTACTATTATGAAAATGTAAAATGACCGAAATTAAATAATAAAATATTTAAAACAAAAGTTTATATTTTCGTATAATTCCTATCGAGTACTGTAACCGATAAGTACTGCAAATCAATCTCATACTTTGTCCAGGTACAATTTTACTTGGCACTTATTACCCATATAAATAGATACCTGCAATAATACTATATCCCAAGTCAAATAGGTACTACCCGTACTTAAGAGGGATAATTGACTGTTAATTGGCTATCTAGTGCAATACAACTTGGAACAACTTCATCGCTAATATTTGCTAATCAGCCAGTAATAAAATATTTGAAACAAAAGTTTATATTTTCGTATAATTCCTATCGAGTACTGCAACCGAGTAGTACTGCAAATCAATCTCATACTCTGTCCGGGTACAATTTTATTTGGCATTTATTACTCATATAAATAGATACCTGCAATAATACTATATCCCAAGTCAAATAGGTACTACCCGTACTTAAGAGGGATAATTGACTGTTAATTGGCTATCTAGTGCAATACAACTTGGAACAACTTCATCGCTAATATTTGCTAATCAGCCAGTAATAAAATATTTGAAACAAAAGTTTATATTTTCGTATAGTTTCTATCGAGTACTGCAACCGAGTAGTACTGCAAATCAATCTCATACTCTGTCCGGGTACAATTTTATTTCGCATTTATTACTCATATAAATAGATACCTGCAATAATACTATATCCCAAGTCAAATAGGTACTACCCGTACTTAAGAGGGATAATTGACTGTTAATTGGCTATCTAGTGCAATACAACTTGGAACAACTTAATCGCTAATATTTGCTAATCAGCCAGTAATAAAATATTTGAAACAAAAGTTTATATTTTCGTATAGTTCCTATCGAGTACTGCAACCGAGTAGTACTGCAAATCAATCTCATACTCTGTCCGAGTACAATTTTATTTGGCATTTATTACCCATATAAATAGATAACTGCAATAATACTTTATCTCAATTCAAATAGGTACTACCCGTACTTAAGAGGGATAATTGGCTATTTAGTACAATACAACTTGGAACAATTCAATCGTCAACATTTGCTAATCAGCCAGTACTAGTGTGTATATTCAGGTACTAAAGAATGTACTAGGTGTACATTAATTAGATAGACAATCAACCGGGAACTTTAGAGCCTAATGGTACAAACGAAACATCAAATAGTACTACAACTCCTTATACTTCACCGGTGGTCAATAATATTATTTATGTTATAATTCCACAAAACACCCGATATATACAGACCTCTTCAAAATTTACTCTATTTACCGGTACTCGCAATAGATGGAACTATCCTAAATTGATTATCAAACTAGATTACCTGGTAGCATTGGCACATATTCTAGTATAGTGCCTCCTCATATCATGATACAGAACAACCAGGATCAACCAAAAAGAAGGTACTACATATTCTGGTACTCTAATGGGATCAACCAGGTAATTATATATTTGAATACATAATAATTAAAAATAATGTCGTAATTATTAAACTATATAATTTAGCAACAATATTAAATAATAATATTATTGTTTTTTTTTCCTCTTTATGTTTTCTACAAACAAATGCATAAATAAAATATATAAACACTTACCGAATTATTATGATAGGAATAATTAAAAAACAATAATAATGATATTATTATTTGCATTATTTGGTCATTTCGAAAATCAGACACGTTCATATTTTCGATTCGTGCAATCATTTATATTTCAAACAAACAAATAATTAATTAATTGGTAAGTGTTTAAAATTATTTAATTTATTTATTAACAAAACATTTTTTGATAAAATTAAAATCGTAATTAATAGTCCATTAGATATTTCAAGTTTCTTCTTATTCAATAGAAACACCGCAAATAATCCGTTATATAGCAAAAAAAAAAATGAACATATCTAAATTTAGATATACAGGATGGTCTTGTAAAAAAAAAAAAAAACAGGGACTCGACCATCTAAAGTGTGCTATTTAGAAAACGATTTCGCAAACTTTAGATCGGTGAGTGCATTTGTGTTTTTCTCCTCCACTAGAACTAGAGTTCCTACAAGACCAGAAAAAACTGTGGCGGACCAGTCTGTATAACTAACGAGTGTATCACGGTATTTCTCCTCGTAGTTGGCGGCGACTTTGTGAGCGTAAGTCTGCAGATTGTTTCAGCCACTATATTTCAAACCTTATGCATGTCAAATTTAATTATTTACGAACTAATAAGCTAAGTTCTCCAATACACCGCCAAATGTGAGGGGAATTAGTAATAAACTAGTATAAGGGCACTGAGCCAATCTCAGCATCCTTTGAGTTATCGCTATTGTTCGCTCTTTCTCAATCTTCCTCTACACTTCACTCTCCATCTCTTTCTACTTGCCCATCTCTTTCTCGACTGATTTTATTCTCATCTTATCTCACTTGACTAATTTTCCTCTTCCTCTCGCTATGCTCTTCTCTTCATCTCCATTTCTCTCACACGCACTATCTCTCCAAATCTTGATCTATCTTTGTCTCTTCAAGTATTTACTTTGTCTCTCTAATTCTATATCTCCAACTCTCTCCCTTCTGATTCCATTTCCTTATTTACCTCTCTCCCTCCAAGTCTCACCATTTTCCCCTTCTTTCCCAATTTTCTATAATCTCTCTTCCAATTTTCTCAACATATCTCACTCTATCCACCTCCCTACCTATCTACTCTCTCTCTCTCATCCAATATTTCCCCTCTCTCTCTCTAACACACAATGTCCTACCCCTTCTCTCTCTCACACCCATATTCTACTCTCCCTCTCCATCCCACTACATTTCTCACCGTATCCAAATATATATATTTTTTTTGCCCCCCTTTCTCTCCGTCGATACACTTACTGTCTCACATTCATTCTGTTTCTCGCATTTGTCTCTAAGCATCTCTCTCTCTCTCTTATCCCATAATTTTGTCTTTCTCCTCTCTCTATATTTTCCGTTCACTCTCCATTTTAATTTTTCTCTCTCTCTCACACCTTATTTTCCTTTTTCTCTCTTTCTCTATCTCACTTCTAGTATACTCTCATAACATAACATAAAATGAAACACACTGTATAATTATTAAAAGAAAAATACTTCGAATACTTAGAACGAAAAATCAACGAAACAAAAACGAATCAAAAACAAAAAAGAATATAAATAAACCATTTGTTTTATCAATGACAGTGATTTTTTGCACTATTTTTTGTTTTTTTTATTAGTTTTTTCTCTATTATATAATAAATAATATACGGAAATTATTAATTTAATATATTTTTTTGTTGTTGTTGTAATTTATCATTATAATCATCAAGTTCATAATTTTCAGTGCCATTTATTTATTATTACCAAATAATAATAATAAATAAATAGAATGAACTAATTTTCCTGTATGCCAATGGAAAATGGAAGGATCCAATAATAATAGTAATAATAGTGGTAATGGAAATGAAGAATTTCCATTACTTTTAGTTATTGTTGATTCCGATACGGATTTATTATTGAATAATAATAGAAATAGACATAATAAAGGACGTTATCGAGTGATTACATCTGGAGCTAGCTCAATCATGACACAATGGCCAAGTAAGTTTTAATAATAATAATAATCAATTAATCTTCAATTGATTAAAGAACCATTTCAGATTATATAAATTCGTGCTGGTTAACAACACTACTATCGATTATAATTCTATTTATTTTATCAATAATGTTATTGATTACAATAAATACGCAATTATCGTTACAAATGCCCAAATGTGATCAATTGAAAATCGATAATAACCAAACTATACATTTGATTGTCGATAATAATAATAGATATTTAGATTTTATTAGAAATATTAGTAGATTTTTTCCAAATTATCGAATCCATATCATCGAAATTATCAATAATAACAACAATCAAACGAATTTCGATGAATTCAATAATAAAATCAAAAATATTCCATCAATAACAAATCGTTTAATTATCGAACTATTGAAATATAACGAAATATTCAATAGACAACCGCAAATTTATAGAAAATGGTCAAATCTATCAACGACAACAAAAAAATCATTGATCTATTTAATCGAAATATGGAAATATGGTGGTTTAACATTCGATTTAGATACAATCGACAATTCAACAATAAATATTGGCGAATATTTATTAAAAATACGACAAAATTACGAACATTTATCGACGAACAATCAAATATTAGTCGATAAAAATGGTTTATATTACGCTAGTAAAATACCATGTCATATATTTTATGGTAGATTATTAATGTTAATAAAACGTTTACATTTTTTCAATATCAACAATCTACTGAAAGATACAATGTTGGAATTTTGCAATAATAACCAAATTATTGTTAATAATTACTATTGTAATAATCAAACTCATTGATAATATTTATAATAAAATATGGGCTTACCTTGTTGCTTCTTTAACCAGATTATTTCTTTCAATGATCAATATTTCAGGACTGTTATTGTAAATTTTCTTCATCAAGCTGCTTTTTTTATTAAAAAATTAACACAACAAACATCAACACACAACAATAATAATAATAATAATAATAATAATGAAAACAAAATCACAATTTAGCTTGTATCAAATTATTAGTAGCAAATATATTATTTGGATCCAATTGATTTTTGGTTGTTAAAAATAAATCAACACCAATTTTCGATACTGTATTACCATACCATTTACGTCTTAATTTACCAACACCATGATGATGTGATATACTACCACCTGATAATAAAATTTCATCACGTGCTCGATCTTCTAATAAATGATGTAATTTAACTGGATCATTTTTATCAATATTATCATTATCGATATCGTAATGATTGAATGCTAAATAGAAATATATAACACAACCGGTATCGTATGTTTGTGTTATACGATAATTCAACATAAAATATTTAATGCCTAATTTTCTACATTCATTTCCAATACAATTTTTCACATTATTGCATAAATTTAATGCACGATCCCATGCTACTGATGTTTCAAATGATTCAGCAACTATACGATGCTCCAATGCAAGATCCTATAAAATAACATCTATTATAACCATATCTATATATATATATAGGGTGTAACAAAATAAATATACAGCAGAAAAGGCCGAACACATACAGTCGAAATTCCGTTCAGGAATGCATCAAATCCATGGAAAATGAATGCCCTACCGCCTACCACACACGTTCGAAATTTTCTCCTACGCGAAATTCCAGATGGTAACCTATGTAACTGGAATCTCACATGGAAGTTTCCATATATTATCGTTCTGAATAGAACAACGCATGTATGTGATGTGTATACGAAATCTCGAATCGATAGCAAACATAAAAGACTACCGTGATGAGGAACTGTATGTGGAAGGCTCAAACAGTTAGCACCGCCTTAGCACTCTCAAATGTGAATCTTCCATAGTTATAAGAAAAATTAAGGTGGTCAATCAGAGGTATGTTTCAGCAAACAGCCGAGAGAGAGGGGGGAGATAGCGAGGCTGGGGGTGAAATTAATAGAGATATAGAAACTGGGCAGATGAAGAGAAAGATATGGAAAAAGATGGATGGTTAGAGAGGGGTTTGAGACAGAGAAAAATATAAAGTAAGAGGGTGGGTGAGAGAGAGAGCCGTGAGGAACCAGAAGTAGGAGAGGTAGATGAGTAGAAAGTAGTATGTGAGAGAGATAGCGAGGTAGATGAGAATAGTGTGTGAAAAAGATAGAGGGAAAAGGTATAGATGAAAGAGAGATAGATATGAAAGGACGGATGTAGGGTAAAAGTGAGTGAGAGATGAATTGGAGAAAGTGAGAAAGAGGGAGTAAGAGCGCGAGTGGGGAGGAGGGAGATAAGGAAATATAAAGCGAGATTGTGAGAAAAGGAAGCGTGAGAGACAGGGAAAGTAATAGACAGTTTAAGAGAGAATTATTGATTACAAAAGGTGCATTTGATCAAAATTTCATCCCCCTATCCGCCTTTTCTGCTTTTTTGATTCCTCATAATAATAGATTAAAAATAAATACCCGAATATAAGCAATAACGAATGTTAACATATAGCCACGTTCACCATTTGCTTCACCAGCCGGCATACCACCATACAATTTACCAATATTATAAATTTTCTTCTCTTGTATATTAATATCATTATTATCATTACATTCAAATAATAATGTCATAACACACATTTCATTTATATTGAAACCTTTAATTTTTGTTACATAAATTTTTTTTAAACCATCTAATAATAAACCGAAATAATTCTGTTCTGGTTTTAATATAATACCAAGTTTGAATTGTCCATTATTCATTAAACGTATAGATGCTGGTTGACAACGTTTTTTAGCAACATCATGCATACATTTCAAGCCGGATTCAAAATTTGGAAATACAATCGAACCGAAACGTTTGAATTTCGGTAATGGTCGTATTTTTATTATAACTTCAGTTATAACACCAAATGTACCTTCGGAACCTATAATAATATGATTGAAATCGGGACCACAACTCATACGTGGTACTTGACAATTTTTGTTTAATACACCTTTAGGTGTTACCATTTTTGCATGTATTAATAAATCCTCAATATTACCATAAACATTTTTTTTCATACCTGTAAATCACCACAACAATTATAGACAAATTATTATCAATACAATAAGTTTACTATAATACCGGAAGCTCGAGTAGCTACCCAACCGCCTAAACTAGAAAATTCATAACTATCCGGTTCATGACCGGTAGTATAACCTAATTTTCTTAATTCCCGTTCTAAATCTTGTCCAATAATGCCACTTTCACAACATGCTGTTAAATTATTATAATCAATCCATAATATACGATTCATTTGTGATGTATCCAATGATATAATTGTACGTTGTTCATTTGATGGACATTCAACAGCACCACTAACAGCTGTACCACCACCATATATTATAATAACTAAATTATATAAATTAGCAAAATTAACAATTTTCAAACAATCATTATGATTTTTTGGCCATAGAACAACATCTGGTATACGTTCAAATTTCGAATATCTTAATTTATATATATCGTTTAATGTTTGTCCATGGGCACGTATTAAACGATCAATACCATTAAATGAATAATTTATATTTAAATTTATCAATTTCTCACGTACATCATTAGTTATTATTGATTTTGGTAATTTATCTTCAGTTGGTAGATCTTGTGATGGTTTGGCATTTGTTAATTTTATATTGAATTGATCATATACCCAATTTATTAAATGTGGTAAACGTAATTCACCGATAGGATATCTAAAAATTAAATTATTAACAACAACAACAAAGAAATAAATGGAAATCGACTAAATTAGATCAATAATTACCTTTTTCCAGTGAAATAAACGATATTTTCTGATTCGTTGAAAACAAATTTCGAATCTTTATAGCCCCAACCGTTCCATTTCAACAATTCCTGTCTGAAAACAAGAAAATCATCCTAATCAATATCGAATTTAATTAGTTTTAAGAAAATTTGATGATAAAATCGATAAAAAATCATATTTCCCAATATTTTCCTATTCGAAAATAACAATTACACAAAATTTTCTATAATGAAACTTTCACTTTCACCATCAATTATAACGAGTGTATCACGGTATTTCTCTTCGCAGTTGGAGGCGGTAAGTCCGCAGCTTTGTTCAGCAACTATAGACTAACTTTAGATTTTGTTAATTGGTATGAACTAAGCTATAATCCTACGTTCTCTAATGCACCACTGACTACGAGGAGAATTAGCGTGATACACTCGTTATATACAATTAAACCAATCGCCATCTAGAGTTTATCTATTGAACTGATTACGTCAGCTATTGATTAGATAAAACGATAGATGGCGTTTAAAACTAACAATAATGGAAAGAACGAATAATTAAATAATGTTAATAATATCAATTATATAATTGAATTAATCATATATATGAAATGGAATTTTCTATATTAGTTTGTTTATATTTTCTCCACTCCCGTGTTAGACAGAATGGTATAATTTTGTATTAAAAATCGGAACTGGAATGAGCTTATTCCGATACAGATTTTCCATTCCACAACTGGTAAATTAACCAATAGCAGCATAGTATTTTAATAGTAACCATGACAACATACTAATAATAACGGCAATAATTTATAAATTTCGAGCAAATACCGAATTTCACTGTAAAATTGCATTTGGTCGTAGAGGAAAAACAGTGTATGCAACTCGATAGAATGGCCGTTCAGGAGATGAAATTTTTTCTGTAGGTTTCACTAGAATTTATTCATTTGAAATTTTATATATTCTTTCGATTTTATTTCAGCATCTGAAATTACATGTCGTTAATGTTATCATGCAATTATTTTCAAGCAAGCTTTCAGGTTGTTTTATTGCATCCATTAAATGTAATGGAAAACCACAAATTAAAAAAAATATATAATGAAAAACCTACGATGATTAAACCGATCAATATCAGATCTCTTAGTTTTTAAAGAGATAATTTCAATTATTTCAATTTCGTCATATCAAGATAAATATTTCAGGCAATTTATTAAATTGAGTTCCATCACATTCAAATAGTAAAGAATGAGACTTTCCTCATATCCATAAACCATTAATATTCTTTCAATTTAATTATTTATATCGAATAAAGAATTTCTATTCAATCTTCGATTTCATGAATAAACAAAAAATATCCCTTGAGATACGAATTCCTATTATAATAATTTTTATTTCCAGGACTCTTTTCAGTCCCCGAATACATTCTTTATTTAATACCCTTGAGTTGGATATGAAATATTATCGTTTGTCTATGTATTTCAAGCGAACATTCTCAAATAACTGGAATCCTGAATGTTATCTATATCGGAAATTGTCTGTGTAAATATTATGGAGTAGATCTGAAATTTCAACTAATATACGAATTGCAATCATTAAAAACAAACATTTTATCAATCTATTATTTCCAATTAACAATTCGATCGAGTTAATTCAAACAATAGATAAGAATGAGTGTTTATGGTAACCTTTAAAATTCCTTCAAATGAAATTTCACGGGTTATTTTTAATCTATCAGCAACGATATTTCCAAGTAAAACAATCATCTAGATAATTGAGTAATTGATTTATGTTTCATTTATAATATAACTATTTTGATTATGTAATCAAATAACATGTGCAATATAGAAATTAGTCCTAGGTTATGGTCAATCGGTATTGCATAAGATACATTCTAAAAAAAAACAAATTATAATAAATGCAATATTTAGTGATTATTACGATATTTTTTCATCTATAAATCAATAGAAAATGCCATTATTTTCCAGGAAAAACCAAAAATATTTCCAAAAAAAAAACGGTCAACTGTCAAAAAATAACGCTATAAAATTACAGTCAACCACATTATCGACCTATATTAAATAATAAGAAAAATTCAAAATTTACTAATAAATAAATAATTTCATAGTAATTAATCGAAAATATAATTATTCTAGTTGTAATTAATTGAATAAATCTAGAAACTAAATCATATATTATTGATGATAATTGAAGAAATCAAATCGATCGAATTACAGGTTACGACATTATCAACAATAAACATAGTAATAGAGATTATCGGTTAATTTTGGTATCGATTTTTCAAAATAATTGTGGTAATCTAGAACGGAAAAACTCACCGATATTTTGGCACAACACTCTTAACATTAATACAATGTTCATGTTTCTGTTTATTTTCTTCATTAAGTTCATTCTTATCATTATTACCGGTATTATTTATAGACATTGTTTTTTTTTGTTTATTTCAATTATTAACAAAAAAAACTTGTTGAATCAACTAGAATCAACGAATAAATGATTATAGATTGTATTTTTTCTTATTTGATTAAAATTTTCTTAATAATTTTCCACACCCACATTCAAAATTAATGACTTCACACATGATGCAAAAAGAGAAGGCGATAGTATAGTTAAACTTTCACTAGATAGAGGTCACCAGTATGGGATTGTGAAATAAACAATAAGAAACGTAACTCTGTTGCGTAACTTAATAGCGCCATCCCATCCAAAAGACACGAATAACGGATAAACAATTATAATTTATTGTAAACTATAATAAAAAGTATTATTATGGTTGAGTTTTTTCTTTATAGTATCGATGGTATTAGGAGGCGAACGTAGATGAGATAATAGTGGTGGGGGGTTGGCGAGTGGAGGCGGAGCAACCCCTATACACTACATTCAACCCTCAACAAAACGCTTGCCATATTGATTTTGGAAAAGTATAGTATTTTGATGATAATTAGGATTTTTGGAAAATTTACGCCAACTAGATTTAGATAATTGGAAATTTTTTTTGTAATTATTGAAAAAATAATTTAGTCAGTTATTTTATATTTTTATAGGTTTGTTAATTTCAAATAATTTTTTTTTTGTGTTACGCAAGCGCATTTTGCACAGAATCCGGAATCTGGGAGCATCTCCTGGAGTTAAACTCCGGGACTATCATCAGTGTGCGCTGACTCTCCCTATATCGACATATTGGTGCTATTTAATTTAAAAACAAAAGCCTACAATAAAAAAATAATTATTTATAAAAGAATAATTAATTAATTGAAATAAATAAAATTATTGAATAATAATAATAATAATAATAGGAACGACTGTTTAAATATTTATATACAAATATATAGATTTAAATAAATAAAATTATATTTACAAAAAAAAATTAGACTATAATTTAGTCTAAAATTAATTAAATTAGCAATTAAAAAATTATTATACACCACACTAATGTCGATTTTGTTGTTGCAAAAAATTAGGGGTTGAGATTTGGGCATGTTGCTGTTATCATTACGTAAGTCGTTGATTATTTTCGATGTTTAATTATTATTATTATTATTAATTTTTGATTCATTCGTCGGGGGCCAATTAGTATAAAAAAAAATTAACAACAACACCAAGAATAATTAAAAAAACAAAATATAATTCTAAATTAAATTATTAGTGAGATAGATATTTAAATATATAAGTATATTAAAATAATTATAAAAGAGATAGATATAGATATATATATAGAGAGAGAGATAGAGACAGAGAGATGTTTAATATGAATTATTATACAATATAATACGGGTTAAATTAATTGATTAATTAATTAATCAATTAATAATGTCGGCCAAAAATTTATAGTGTGTTTTCGCAATTGTTTTGTTTTGTTTTTTGCAATTTTCGTTAATTATTTCCCCCGTAGATTGAGGTGAGTTGTTTTGTTTTAATTCAATTATAATGTAATCGATAATTAAACTATAATTAGAGATAATTGATAAATTAAGTCAGTTGGTTAGGTGGAGGGAGAGAGGTTGGTTTTGTTTTTTCTTTAATTTTTATATTTGGAGTAAATTATTTAAAAAACAAAACAAAACTACTTAATGAAAAAAAAAAAATGAAAAAACGTGCCAAATTCTAATTAGAAATAATGTTCGGAGCGCGTTTGTTTATTTTCCCATTTAATTTAACCCAAATTGAAATTTCACCCTCTATACATATTTTTTTTTTTTGTCATGTTTATTTATTTAAAATCGGGTTCAATTTATTATAATCGAGTTATACAGGCTGATCCACCAGAGGCTATCCTGGTCTTGCAATTCGGACTTGATGATCTAAAGTGTGATAGATTCAGAGAACATTTTGACGTTGTAACGATTTCCGAAACTTTAGATCTTCGAGTGCATTTTTTTCGCTTCACTAGAACCAGAGTTCCTACAAAACCAGGACAGCCTCTGGTGGACCACTCTGTATAGAGGAATTGTTGATTGAATAACGGGATTAATTGGGAATCAGCATTATTTCATACAAATTCTCACAATGCTGATTGGAAAATGAGCAACGATATTTGTTGGAGATATCCTGAAATTTTCCAATTTATCGAATATGTTGGTTTCAAATCCTGAAAGATTTACAACCAACTAAGCCGTTTCAGAAGCCAGCTCCTATTACATATGGACTTGATCTTTTCTACAGTTTACATATTATATCCTGTAAACTATCAAGTCTCCTGAAATATTGGTGTTTTTCAAACAATTCAATATTGATTTTAATCATGCTGAACATTGAAAAACTGAAATCCACAGTTGAAAGTTATATTATGATCCTGAAAAATAACAATGTTTCATTATTTTTTATGATAAATGGCGTCATTTTTCAGGCAATTGTAAATTTCTTACTCAAATTGGTAATATATACTGAAAATGAGATTTTTCTTTTTGCATAACTATAGTTTGATTTCAGTATTTTCAGGAACGATAATAATCCTTTTTTATTTTGTAATGAGTGATAAATGCTCGATTATTGATAGAGATTAACTGAAAATTAACAGTTTTCCATTCAGGTTATCATTCAATTGGAAATTTCCATTTGGTATTTTCAGATGAAAAGAGTTTGTTGGAGTTTGTCAATTTTTCCGCCCCTGAAATTTATTTATTACTTTATCATATGTCTACGTTCATTTCCCGACCCGTTTCAGGAGACAATTCTATTGCATTATTGTAATTGATATTTTCTACGTTTACATAATATAATCCTGAAAAATATCAAGTACCCTGAAATATCGTTATTTTTCAAATATCCAGATGAAAAAATTGTCATTCCATATCCCATTTAATCAAGCTGAAAATTGAAAAATTGGATTTCATAATTAAAAGTTATTATATGATCCTGAAAAATAACATTTTTTTTTCATTATATTGTATGACAAATGGCGTCATCTTTCAGGCAATTGTAAAATATTGGTTCATATTCCTTATTCAAATTAATAAACTTTTTGAAAATGAGAGTTTTTCCATTATAATATTTTCCGTATTTTCAGGCGCGATAATAATTCTTTGTTTTCCTGAAATTTGTTAATTTTATTATATTTACAATATTCTATTAATTTCAGCACCTAATATTGCTGATCGTTACTGTTACGGTTTAGATAAAATAATTTTCAGCCGGTTTCCATTGAATGTACTGAAAGCTACGTAAAAAATATACGATAGTCACCATCATTTCCTATCCCGCTTTTCCGGACTCAATTATATTGCATGTATAATTGATGATTTTCATCTTTACACAAGTCCTGAAAAATGTCAAGTATCCTGAAAAATGACAATCTCATCACTTTACATGATTAATTTTCAGGAAATCTCGAATGTTATATCTAATTCCTCACGTACTGGAAATCAATGTTTCTTCAATTTCAGTATGTTTATTCCAATATTTTCAGGAACACTACGAATATTTTCTATAATGAAATTAATCTATTTAATCTTAAATGTTAATATATCAACAAATAATATCCAGAAAATCCTGATCCATATAATTATTTTTCAGGAATCTCGTTATTCCTGTAATAAATTTCTTATTTTATACGTTCTAGATGCTGCTGAAAAATGAAATATTCGTATTTATGAAATTTCATGATCTTCAATGGAATTTTAAGATATTGTGACATCTATTTCCAAAAATTTCAGTCTTTTCAGACTGTCATATGTTTAGGGATATTCTTAGATTTATTGTTATCTAAAACATGTGCATGTGGTCCTGAAAATTATCTAAATCGTAACCTTGTCAGTCCAAAAATTGAATTAATGCACTAAAAATTTTTATTGTCGCCTGAAATTTGAAAACTTACTGAAATTTCTTCAGTAAATTCCAATATTCACTGTAAAAACTAAATAAATGTCGTACAAAATTGATATTTATGCGTTCTGAAAGCTTGTTCCGTTGTGTTTTAAATTTCAGACTAAGAAGTGTTATCGTGTCACTTTTTTTATTGTTATGACAGTAATCCTGAAATGTTATCGTACAAATATCTTAGTATGACAAATTTTCAGGAAAAATAAATACTCTTATTTCAGATTAAAAATGTTAATTGATTTATTTTTTCAGGATCTTTATTGTTCAAAAGTTTTGTTTCCTAATCTATTTCAGTAAATTTAATCATTTTCAGGAAATATAAATCTATTTCAGTCAAATTTCGGCGCCACATTAATTTTTATCTCTTGTTTTTTTCTCCTGATAGAACAAAAAATTAATGTTGTTCCATTAGTCATCCAAAAAAAAAAATCCTGAAATATTCAGGATTTCATGAAACTGAAAGAGTTGATTGATAAACTAAAACTTTTCAAGCTCAATTCAAGTTAAATGTGACTGAAAATGAAATATTCCACTTTCTAATTTATTCTAGAGGAATTTTAGCATGACAACAATGTTGACATGTGACAGAGCTTTAGTGAAATTTTCAGTTTTTCAGTTTAAAGTCGATGAATGTAATAACTTTGATTTTCAATTAGGAATCTGGTAAAAAGGAAAGCTGAAGCTTTAAACGTTTGACCTGAAAACTATTGTCCTGTAATTTCATGGTCGCAAGGGAAGCTCTAACAACAGTTAAGATTAATCGATGTAAAGCTCAAGCTCATATTATTGTTATTATTGAAGTTAAACGAGATCAAGGGCTCTATAATACAAACAATTATCTCAACCAATTTCAGTCTAATCAATGAAAAATCTATTGTTTTTGATTCTATACAATTATTTTCAGGCAATTTTCAGGTCCTTTATCGTATAAATAAGATTAGATGATAAACGGCTTTTTTTTTGGATTTACACTAGCAAATCCCTGAAAAATATTTAATAGATCCTGAAATACAAATAATTAGAGATTCTAAAAATTAAATTCCTGTAATCCTGGAATTTCCAATACGAATACTTTCTTTTTTCATAAATTTCATGATGCAATATTTCAGGAAACTTTAAAAGAAGTGATTTATGAAATGCTGAAAATCTTTGAAGTTTACACATATATTTCCGGATATGTCGCTATTTATTTCAGTATTTTCAGGGGATACTGTAAATTAATTTTTGTTGATTGCTGAAATGAATTTTAATCGACCTTGAAAATTTGCAAAGCAAATAAATGTTATTGGCAGATCTTTTCAGTGGCTCACATAACAAATATAATCCTGAAATTACTTAATATTTCAGTAAATACAAATTTCTACGTGAGTTGAATATTTTCAGGTAATTTTCAAATTGCCATTTTGACAGTTGTTATTATTGAGCTTTTTCAGTCGAATTTCATCCCATTTATCGGCTATATTTCAGGAATAGAAGATTGATTGTTGAAGTTTGTTATGTCCTGAAAAATATCAGGTATCAAGGTTAAGTGGATTCACAAATGTTTCATCTAAACTGACAATTGATATTATATTCCAATACAAATATTCCACTTCCTGAAAATTTTCGGTAATTTTGGAATTTTCAGCACAAGTATAACGTAAACAATCTGACTTTTTCATGTTAACTAAATAAATAAAATAATTTTTTTGAGAAAAAAGTTTATGATATACTGAAAATTACGTTTTATATTTATTTCAGTATTTTCAGGAAACGCAATATCTTATTTATCGCTGATACTCTGATATTATTATCGATTAAATCTGGAAATTTCTATAGTAAATCAAAAATATGATTGACAGTTTTTTCAGTAGTCGTTAAATTTCAGATTGACACACATAATCCTGAAATCGTATTATAACGTTTCTATAGGATTAATTTTTCAGGGAATTTTCCAATAATAAAATAGAGTATTATAGTAATTCCAATATACATTTCCTGATAGAACTGTCGTTTCTATTTCAGTAAATTCCAAGGTTTTCAGGAAAATATATTTCAATTCTATCACATCTGTCATTTGATACTGAAATTGTGCTCTAACTATAGAAACTATTTTTATGTCACTATTGTTATTGTGATGAAGTTATTTTGAAATTTCTGTACAAAATACTGAAATTAAAGTCTACTGAAAAAGCCCGATTTTCTTAGAAGATATTTGTTTAAGAAAATAAATGAAAATCCTTATTATCTTAGTTTTTCATGAGACTTCCTAGTTTTATATTTGACCGAAAATTGTGTTTTTCTGAAAATCCGTTTCAGTGAATTTCAGGCAGGACATTGATTGTCGTTTTTATATTTGATGGAATTTCCTCTAACATCAAAATGATTTATAGAGCTTTTTTTCAGCAAATGTCTAAATATCCTGAAATAAATCACTATGACTGAAACTTGATTCGAAATAGTCTCAAGATAATACATAATTGTGTTCCTGAAATTTTGCTTAAACAATTGAAATACTATATAGATTCTCTAATCAATCGAATCATCCTGAAATTAATAAAAAAAGTTGTACGGTTTAGGCAATAAAAGAGTTTTTCATGAAAAAAGGTAATCGATACGATAAGATTTCAGGAGATTTTTATCTGAAAATTTGATTCTAGAAAATTTTGTTTTTATAACGCCACGTGTCTGGATTTATTTTACATTTTCTTCCAAATGGAAATCTAGTGAAACTTTTTTCCTGAAAAAAAAAATCGGATAAATTAATAATGAAATCCCCAATTTACTAGCGACGATATTTTTTCAGACTTTTTCATACATAAATATTATATTTTCGTTGCATTACATATACAAAATACAATATTAATGCAAATAGCGTACTTTTTTTTCAGGATTTCCCATAAATAATGAAACAAACTTTCAACATTTTCCTGAAAGTAAAAAAAATATATACAACAAAATGAGGTTCTTTGATAGTTAACGTTTAGTGAAAGAATTCTAGTTAAGTGAAAAGTTTGTAATTTCCTGAAACATGCTGAAACTGAAATTGTAGAAGTAAATTGAAAATGAATTTTAACTTTAAACAAAAAAAAAACTCAATCACTCTGAAAAATAATTGATCTGAAATTATTTTCAGCTATCATAATTATCCTGTAAGATGCACACGTTACGCAGAGATAACATCATGGAGCATACCGGTAAGTGTTCGAATAATTTCCAGTTTTATAGCAATCATTGATTCGGTTAAAATCCCTGAAATCAATCAAATATTTGGATTTCCTGAAAAAAATTCAGGAAACTTTCACCAAATATTTTACGCATCTGTTTTCTTTGTAACAACAACCGGTAATCGAATCAATTATAGTTTCAGAGAATCCACTTGAGATCTTCAAGTGAGACTGAATTTTTCAGTAGAATCAATACTGAAACTGTAGTAAATTACGTGTAAATTTTTTATGCCTGAAAAAATTAAACTAGTAATTAAATGTGATTGTTGTTCTTTCCTTACAAAAATAAAAACTTTTCATCAACCATTTTGATTACATAAATCTCTTGAAGAAAGTTTTCAGCTGAAAAAAAATAATTTATAATTTTATTGTGTCTAAGACAGAAACACTTAATTTACATCTTTTAAAACGACTGAAAGTTTAATGAACAAAAAACTTAGTTCAACTTTCAGTTGACTATTTTCTGCAAATATCCTGAAATTTCATGAAAACTATATAAACTGAAAATATTTTTGATTAATTTCTCGCTATATTCTAGATCAATAATAATATTAATGGCATATCATAGCTTTGTTATTTCAGCAATGATCGAATATAATAATACCTGAAATGCTGAAACGAAAAACTCATCTATAGATTTTCTTGATAGAAATTGGCACTGAAATCTTTTTTATTGAAACCTGAAACATAAAGAGAGTTGATTTACATTTTTCAATAAGTCGAGAGATTTCAGTGAAAGCTCTTTTGAAATTTGAAACAAATACAACGGGTTTTTCAGCTTGACTGAAAGCTTCCGGTAATTCTACTAGAATATTTAGAGATGAATATTTGATAAGGCCTAAAATTTGGTAGATTCATCCAAATATTTGTTTTTAATTCGTATAATAAACTGAAACTTCCTGAAAGATTTAACGAATATTTGCAAATTCACTCAATATTTTATAATTTGCATTGCAAATGATAAGCAGTTCCATTCATTAAACAATTAGACCGACCAATTTCAGGAGAGTAACTGGAAAAAACGCAATTTCAGGATAACCTGAAATTTCAGGAAAGGACTGAACTTGTAAATATATTTCAGTTGCAATCTAGTGGTTAATTTTACATTTGCAACATTACATTAAACTACAAATCGCTTTCAGGATTGCTATTGTAGTTTTTCCAAGAGTACCTGAAACTGCTGAAATAATAGTTGAGTTCGAATACCACTCCAAATAATTCCGGTAATAAAATGTTATTGACAGAATTTATAGATCCTGAAATTTCCTGAAATATTCATTTAACGATTTAAGTTATTGGAATGAATCAAAGTTTTCATTAGGAGTTAGATAGCATTCTATGTAGTACAAGAAGTTTTCAGTAATATTACTGAAAATTAAAAGTATTACAATTCTTTTCAGTAATGCTGAATAATTCGTAAAATAAAATTTCTGATAAACTGATAGATAAATTTTACGGTTCCCATATAACAATAAACGACAAAATGGTTTCTAGAATGCTCCTATAAATTTCCTGAAAATACCTGAAATATATATTACTATTGAAATAATCTGCAATACTCAATTTTATATCAGCTCCAGTAATAAAACATTATTGATCGTCTATATAGAGAAATGAAAAACCTGAAACTGTAAAATGTATTTGTAATTTCCTGAAATTCGTTGCATTTCAAAATATTTATAATTTCAGCTCCGGTTACAATGACTTTGAATAAATTTCAGAATTCCTGAAAGTCTATATAAATTGTGGTTTTTATATAGACGTAATATCTTTCAGTGCAGCTGAAATCTACCAAAACACCACTGAAATTGTTGAGACTTTAATAAATATATTCTAGTTGTAAGTTAGAAAGCTTTGCCAATCTTACAACACCGCAATAAACTGCAAATCGTTTCCACGATTGCTCCCATAACTCCACTGAAAGAACCTGAAAAATCTTATATAACACTTGAACGTATTTACGTATTTAACTTACCTGGTATAAATTTCATATTAGTTCTACTATCGAGAAGTTATTGATTAAATTTGAAATCCTGAAATAACAAGGACTCCTGAAAAATTTGTTTCATAATCTAAACTTTTAAATTAACTCCACCTGAAAACTTTCCCAATATTTGTGTTAGCATTCTAGATTAAATAAGTAATTTCGATCATATTGAGATTTGAATGAAAAAAGATTTTTCAGTAATTTTCAGCTTGGCTGATATAGTGGCAATTTTCGGTAGTCACAAACCAATAAAATAAATAATCTACAACTCTAGATAAGTATCCTTGAACGACTTTCTAGATTTCAGGAAATTTTTCCAATTACTGAAAATGTACTACAATTGAGATTTACAATGTTGAAAGTTTCAGTTAAGCTGAAATCTTTAGAGAAATCACTAAAACTGTTAAAGCTTCAACAAATGAATTCCAGCTACAAACAAGACAGTCTCGTCCAATTTCATTATTGTTGTAAAATTACAATAAACTGAAAGTTATTTTCAGACTTAATCATGGAGCTTTCCTGAAAGTATTTGAATTTATCGAGCTTTATTGAAATTGTATTGTATAATTGACTTTTATTGATAATCGAATGAGTTGAGTATAAAATCCTGAATTTCAGGGCATATAAAGCATTTCCTGTAACTGAACAAAAAGCTCGCATAGAATACGAAAAAAAATTGTACTGAAAATGATTATGATAAGCTTTACATAATATCTATTTTTTCAGTTTCAAGCTACGTAAATTAAGAAAAAAAAAATAACTGAAAAATGGATCATTCAAAAAAAATGATATTCCTGAAATTTCAGGAGTGTTAATTATCAATTAATAATTTTAACCAAATTTCAGGATTTGTATATTTCGTTTGATTGAACATCTAGATTTACCTGAAAGTTATTGTTCATAATGTTGACGTAATAATTTTCAGGACGACTGAAATCTAACATAAACACCATTGAAACTATTGAGACTTTGATAAATCTATTTTGGTTGTAAGTTGGAAAGCTCTTTCTAACTTACAAAATAAGCAAAAATAAGCTGTGAATCGTTCTTATAACTCCACTGAAAGCCTGAAAAATATTACATCGACTGAAAATAATAAATAATAATTTAATAAACTGAAATAAAACTATTGATTGTGACAATTTTCAGCAATTTCGAACAGGTTGAAAATCGATAATTATATCGTTGAATATGATTGTGATATGCCTGAAATTTCAGGATAACTCTGGTTAAGAATCCCGGCACAGAATAGTTTCCGATAAGTAGCCTTGGACAAGTTTTTAGATTTCAGGAATTTTTCCAATTACTGAAAATATAGTAGACTTGTGATTTATAATCGTGTAAGTTTCACAGAAACTAAAATCACTGAAACTATTACGACAAATAAATTTCAGCGACAAAACAAGTTTTGTCTAATTTCATGATTAGTTGAGAATGGTTTCTGAAATCAATTACTGAAATTTGTTGTTTAGAATTAACTACATGTTGAGTTGAGTGTAAAATCCTGAAACTTCAGTCTATATATAGACATACAAATGTAATTTCCTGTAATATAAATTTTTAAATTTCATTTAAAGTCTCTAAATAATTCAATGGAAAAATCTATATTTAAACCAACAATCCTGAAAAATATTTTGAAAAAAATGTAATTTCATGAATTTCAGGTATTCTTTCGCAAATAATTAATCAATCTGGTTTTTTTTCAGGTTATTTAGGGAATTCCCGAATAGTTCTGAATCATTACGACGTCTCAACACAGGTAAATAACACGACCATCTATTTTTAGAGATTTGTCGTATCGAGGACGGCCTGTATAATAGACTTTCAATTTACTATCGTCATGAATGACGACAAAAAAGCGAAATTTGTAATTTTTCGGTTTGCTAAACTGATAAATAAAGACGGACTTTACCGACAATATGGTTTTTATATTTTATTATATGGATCAATGTGGTTTGAGTCCCTTAGGATTTGTCTTGGGGGGGACGGTGTTTTCATTTATAGGAGTTCAAAGTTCGACAGTTTTCCTCACAATAGAATCAAAATATTGTAGTTCTTTGTTGTTAGTGCGATTCTATAATGAATCGTTATCGTTATTGCGCTTGATTGAACAAGATTTTTATAAATTGTGGTTGAGAAGAAACTATAACAAATATATTCCGTTGTATTTTCTCAGGCGGACATCCAGCATGTAGCACTATGTTACGAATCAGAGGATGAACTAATGGCCCGTATACAGAACCGTACGCGTCGTAATACAGCCCATTATAGTAAACAAGATATCCGTGAACAATATTGTATATCCGATCGTGGTTTAGGTGCATTAGAAAATAACGATAATAATGATAATAATAATAATAATAACAACAGTTTATTTGGTTGTTTATCGACACATCATAATAATTCATCGCCATGTTCACAACGGACAACATCATTATTGACAGCTTGTGTTATGCGCCAGAAAGCACCATCCGATGAGAATTTGTACGATTTATATCGGCGACATCCAAGCGAATATGCACCATATCCACGTCGTACACGTTATCCATGGTCACCATTACAATCCGATATCTATCGTTATGATAACGATTTGAAAACGTCCTATTTCCGACGTAAAACACACACAATTGATCCGAGTCGTTATCAATGGATGCCATCTGATGATGAATCGATTCGGATGGAGAAACCGAAATCTATAATCGAACCATATCACCAACAACAACAACAACAACAACCATCACCAGCACCATCAAGGTTTGATTCTATATATTCTTTGAAATATTTATTGGAAAATTCCAATTTTCTTCTCTCAATTTCCAGTAAAAAGCATGTAAGTTTCGCACGATCCCATACAATGGCATCATTCGATGATGCTATAACATCATTAAATTCATCATCGAATTGTTTGAATCGAATGACTAGAAGTCAAGAACGATTGCTCGATATGAGGAAAACTGATACTATACCAATAACACGACAACCGGAACTGTCCGATAATCTATTATTGATTGGTAAGATGATAAACTGAATTTTCCAATTTTCTTTTTTTCCAATAAACAAAAAAAAATTAATATACGAAAGCTTTTCAGAATTTCCTGAAAATAATTGAATGCCTAGAGTTTCAGTTCGATTTCTTAATGAAATAATAGAAATGGTTGTGTAGTGCGTTGGCTGAAAATTCTATCCAGTCATTTTCAATTATTGCATTACAACTGAAATCACTAAATTTTGAAAAGCTTTTTTTAGAATTTCTACGATTAAATCACTGAAATTGTTATCTTTCAGGAATAGCTACTGAATATTTCCTGACAAACTGAAACTTTAGATTCAGATTGTAGATTTGTGTTGATAATTAACTAATTTCCAAATTATTAATTTCCTGAAAATCACCTGAAAAAATGATCATACGTCCCGAAGCTTTATATATCAACTGAAATAACTGTCTCGTAAAATTCCTAGACATTGTTCTACAATCTAAAATTGAATTAGTGTGAATTGTGATTTTTCAGGTGTACATCCTGAAAAATTACAATTGAATTACTGTGAATTGTTATTTTTTCAGTTGTATATCCTGAAAATATCTTGTTATCTAAACCTAGTTTGAATACACAACAACAAAGATATATTCGTGAAAATGTAATTTTCTAATTATTTATTTCATGAAAGCGACTGAAACGTTACAATTTAATTTGCACAGAAACTCTTATTTTCAGTTATTTATTCAAAATTGAAAATTAATTAAATCCAAAATATGCCATAGTCTATTTATTTATGAAATATTAATTTTCAGAGATTTCCTGAAATTTCAGTCATTTATACTCATTATCGAGATATTTGAATTCCGAAACTGAAATATTATTCTAGTGATACGACAAAGTTTTTCAGTTAAATTGATGGAAATTATATGGTGATTGATTGATGGTTGTAGAGGAAATACCTGAAAATCCTCTGAAAATTTATTTATTTCTCTCAAGACAATGAATTACGACTGACACCGTTGATGTCTAACATACTGAGTTATTTTTGTTAATCATTCAACCGATTCTACTGAAAAATGATCTTTTGTACATATTTCCTGAAAAAAAACCTGTTTCAGTAAATTATCAACTCGAAAAAAATTATTATCTCTTCAAAATGATTTTCATTGATATCATTCATTTAGACTCTGAAAGCTGAAAGTTTTGCTATCTCTGAAAAAAAAATTGAAACATTTATTTCAGATTTAAAATCGTTAATAATAAACTTGTACACAGTAATTTTTTGTGTAATGATCAAATATCAATATTCAGTGAATGAAATAACTGAAATTTCAGGACCACTTCTAACTATAAAGGTCAAATAATATTTTATCGAGTTTAAATTGAATCAACACCAACTGAACACAAACAATTTCAGGCTGTCTACATACCGAAAATAACTGAAACATGTTAACTGAACATATAATTTGTTCTAATCGAATTCCTGAAATTAATACTGAAAATTAATGTTGAGAAAATTGTAGCATGCTTCTTTGCAATGTTTCCTGAAAAACATTATCAATAATTATTAACCAAAACGAATTATAAAAATATTACAAAAGCTCCAATTAAAACAGTAGCATGTTCAAGAGTAAAAGCTCAATGTCGCAAAAGCATGCTTTTTGCAATATTATACAATAAAATTCAATCAAATACTTGAAGTTTGTCCTTTTTTTGAATTAAGGAGAACTAATGGAATGGAAATTCAAGTTAATTATGCTGAAAATCAATGCTCATTCCATCATGCTGAAAAATTAATGTTTAAGTCTGCGAAATCCTGATTTTTGTAATTTTTCTTAAATTTAGAAGCACTATTGAAGCTTAAATGATAATTTCATCATGCTGCAAAATCAATGCTTATTGCTTCAAAATTATGCTCTCCAGCATATTCTCTCTGAGAAACAGAATCATAAATTAGCCTTTCGACCAGTTTTGAATCTTAAAATACCATTGAAATTCGAACTACAATTTGATCATGCTGAAAAATGAATGTTTAATACAGTATAAGCATGTTTTGCTGTAATATTCCATAATGAAACAGATTCAAACACTTGATGTTTTTTTTTCTCAAATTCAGAAACGCTGATACAACACAAATTACCATCTGATCATGCTAGAAAATCAATGCTTATTGCCTTAAAATCATGCTCTTTTCTATATTTTCTAATAGAAAAAAAGTAGAAAACTGGACTCTTATGTATTTTAGAATTTTGTGATACTAATTAGAATTTGATCATGCTGAATAGTTGAAGTTCAAGGCCGCAGAAGCATGCTTCTTTACAATATTACCTAGAAAATGCTATTAACTGAAAAAAAATCCATTTTTTATTCCAAATAAACTACTAAGAATATAACTGAAACTGAATTTCAATTTTCTTTTGTTCCAAGATAAAGTGAAACGAGCTCCAATGAAGACACAAGCAACACAAACAGAAGCATGTCTAGGCCGGAAACCATTACCACCTGGTAATTTCAATCTGAGTCCACGTACAATACATCGAGTAACTTTACTATGAAAAAAAATATTAATAAATCAATAGAATTGATAAAAAATTTGTAATGCTTATCATAATTTTTAGGTTAAAATGGTATCACAAGGTGCACAAACAAATGGTGTTTTGATGAATGGTCGTAAATTGATTAAATCCTTATCAGAAGCTGATAGTAAATTTGGTAAGCATCAACAGCAACAACAACAGTTTTCAGCATTTGAAACAATAACCGATCATGAGCCATTACAACGGACACAATCCGATGAGCCACCACGTTCACCATTTATGGTAACAACACCACCACCAACGCCACAACGAGCGCCCTCTATATCCCAAGTCCCATTAACACCACCAATACCTACAGAAATTACACATAGTGATGTATCATCGTCATTATCACGATCCGATCATGAATCAGATGATTCGGATAAAAAAGAGATTTTTATTGATTTCAAACCCCAAATATCACCAACACAGAGTGGTAAATTGATAAAACGACCATTGACAAAAACCAAATCCGATGGTGAGATTTTATTAGAACAAAGAAAATCGCAAAAAATCGACGATATAGAAAAAACAATCGTATCATTTAGTCATGAGAATATTTTAATACAAAATGATGATGATTACGATGGTAATGATGATGTTGATGATGATAATGATGATCGATCGAGAAGTTTTATACCGTATTTTCAAAAAGCACCAATCCGTCATGAAGGTGTTTGTAAAAAGTTCAATGACACTATTTATTCGTCATTATCATTCGATGATAATAATTTATCAAAACAAGATTCAGTTGATGATGAATTCCATGAGAATTTAATCTATAATCGAATTTTAATGAATCAAAATAATAATAATAATTCATCAATTGATGAATCAGATGATTGTATAGTACCATCTGTTAGTTGTTTATTATCCGAACAAAAATTATCACCATTTGCATCAAATGATTCGTTAACAAATGATATACGTGGTGATCATTCGGATGGTATATGGAATGAATCACAAGTTACTGTCTTACAAATTGATTCTGGTACTGATAATGGTACAGCTATAAGTAGTTCAGAAATGACAACATCTATAACATCACCTGGTTCAATTAATCTATTAACACCATCATCTAGACGAAAACATTTATTAATGATGCAACACCAACAACGATCATCAATTGATACTGAAGCATTGGAAGAGGAATTCGTTGAACAGGTACCACTAGATTTTTTACAACAATCCATGTACTATTTATAGCAATGGAATCGATCTAGCAGGTATCATGACTCTGAATATAAGGAAACTTTATAGATGCACCTTAAGCAAAACTTGGTACTCTTGAGATAAATGAGTACCATTCACTATAATCCATGATTCTCCAAAGTAATATAACTCAAAAGTTTTCGCCATGAAATTGAGTACAACTGTAGATAATTAAAAATGCAGTACCACCTATAATATTTCAATAAAGTACTTCTAGTACATAATTTATCACGTGTGAGAAACTTTGTTATGTTTTTCACCAAAGTAGACATCATCCATAATAATTCTGGATTAAGGTACTACTTTCGATAGAATCGGGAACTTTTTCCAACAGTGTCGAAACATCCATATAAATCGCCATCATTTTACAAAACATCAAGTACTATTCATTTTGGTGATCTGAAGTACCATTCAAAGCAATTCAAAGTACGGCCTGTGATACATTCACTTGATATCTAATAACCGTTGGTAATGAATGAAAATTCGATCTATGTAGTACGATCTATTATAAATTCTTTCGTACAAGTCAGGTACCATTTTCAATAGATTTTAAAATAAACTCTATCAATGCATTAGACGTATATTTATAGAAATCAAGTACCATTTAAAGTAGCTCATGCATCAAATAGATGAGGTACTATTTGTAATTCATTTTTCAATTTATTTGTCTTTTATAATTGCTTGTTTTTGCATCTGCAATAAATACTCACCACCTATTTTCGTACAAAATAGTACCATTTTCGATGATAATTATCACAATGATTAGGTACTTTGTGCCTTTAATTGCTAGTATCTGCTTTGGTAAAAATAAGTACTACTCGTAGTAATAATATGGCAGTTTTGAGAATCCCGTATCATTTTGATATTGTATTGTATAATACTTTCAATATTGGTCTGACTCAAGGTACCACTTGCTATCATCTATAATTTCAGACAGAGACATCCCCAAGAATTGTCGTAGAAAGACC
>JAZBGX010000609.1:13503-28202 GCA_037414775.1 Zonitis immaculata | reverse complement strand
CCACAAATTTACAAGACACTATTTCACAATAAAATACCAAAAAAAAACAAAAATTCCCGCACGTACATGTTGAAACACATAACACGACCGCAATATTATGTTCGATTTCACATTGTTATCGATTAAAGTACAGAAGGAAAAGAGAAAAGAAGGACAGACAGCATGATTGACTGAAATATAAACAGCTAGGGGATATGACAACGACAATAACGGTCATAACGGAAATTGGAATCTTGAATTATTCGATGAAACAGCAACGGAGGAATCATTAACGAAAAAAATATATATATCCAGTTATGGAAAAAACTAAAAAAAAATAATTATATAATCAAATCAAGCTTGGAATAGAAAGAAGAATTTTTGGTTATCTATCAGCGAATATTACTGTAGTTAGTTTTTCCATATCAATTTTCAAGATAATAACACGAAAAATTCAATTATAATTTGGATATTACCATGAAAGTGTCGCGTGTTGGAGGGGAAATGGTGAAGGCGCCGGGTAAAATAAGCAAATTTCCATTATTTTCGTATTCAATTGACTAATAAAAAAATTTTGATATTATTTTCGATAATACTTCTTTGTTGATGGCATAAAAATAATGGAATATGGATGTTAATTAAACCCAAATAGCTTCACATAAAATGAATAATAATCGAGATGCCAGCACAATAGTATGAGATAACAACTAATTAGATGATATTTTAAATTTTATCTCAAAAAAATTCAATCAATTGAAGCTTGATTGTTGATTTTTATCTGGATTTATTGTTGAAATTATCGTAACCAACATTATTATTTGAATCCACTACAAACAACGGCCTAATTTAAATCAGATATTCCACAATTCATATCAACATAAGCCAAGGTGATGATATCTTTTTCCATCTATCATCAAATTTTCTCCTTCGGTATTATTTATATATTCTGATGATAGACCAATAATTTATGTGGAAAGTTTTGATTCATTATCGGCCTTTAAAAAAAAAAAAGATTCGAAGTGAATGAGGTTGTTTTATGACAAGGGTTAGGTAACTTGATGACACTTTGATATTAACAAGAAATTCTAGTAAAGAAATTAGCCCTAAAGTGGCGAATATTTGGGGCGAAAAAATCTATGAGGAAACTTGTGGAAAACTAAAAATTTTTGATTTTATTTAATGATAGAATGGGTTATGGTATTTTAAAAAAAAAGTTTAAATTGTCGATACAAAATTGAATTTGAACGGTTTTAATAGATCCGATCAGAAAAAAAAAACAGACTATCAGTCTTTTATCCAAATTTTCAAATTTGCTGAAGCTGCTATCATCATATTATAATAATTGATCCGATCCAAAAGTTTCCCCACTAAATCAAAGAGTACAAATTTAACGTTATAACAAATTTGATAAATATATTTTTTTATTTTGTTGGTTATCTTAATATAGTAGGGATTTGTGTTTCGATTGTATTTGGTATCGAGGGAAATATAAAGTAAGCAGATTAATGATGTTTAGAAAGTAATATAGTCGAATGAATTGACGACTGGAGAATATTGAGCGACTGAGATCTTTTTCAATAACGAAATAGACAAGGGTTAGAGTCATATAAAAATTGAATAATTTATGAACGAAAATCCATTGCATTTAAAATCCATCTACCAGGATTATAGAGTAAACAGTGAAAAGCCATATAACGTATTAGAAAAGGTCATATTAATCTGTTTCTAAATTTGGTTCCATATGTGATCTTATTTCGACCCGACCTTAGTTCACCATTTTCTGGATTAACTCTACATATTAATGAGCGTTTCGTATATATTTACCTTTCGCCACAATAAAGCCTCCAGCTAAATTGGAAGAAAACTAATAGAGATAGAACGGTATTGAAACTATCTAATGTCGGTTATTCAATGACAACCATAAAACATGCATTATGAACTACAATATTCATTCGGAGGCTGGTTATTGCTATGCTTCGAAATATTTTCCACGTATTGAATGAAGCAAATCGATAGTTTTGTTATTTATTGTAATTTTTTCGTATAACTATAAATTTGATTTGATCTTCAACAATAAACTTTTATTTACTGTACAATATGCTATGTCCAACTTTGTAGAACCGTGTAGATGGCAAAAAATTATCGATAATAACCGGATACATTCAAAATGATCGTCATTACATTTATTATACTTTTATTTTCCACCTTCTTTTTTCACTTGTGCCGCTCTTTATTACACTCCAAGTAAAGACTCGAATAAAAATGTTTTGATGAAAAATTACCACAATTTTATTGTGCCATTTCCACAACCTAAAGACTATAATATATGAATTACCATCTGGATAGTATAAATTTTGAATGTAAAAGTTGAAATTGTCGCTTTCAAATTCACTCAAAAAACAATCAAAATACACAAAACTTTTCTCAATTAAGTCAATTTCAAAATGGATTCATTAACAAAATCTAACTTCTATTCCAACTTATTCATTATCAATTTCATTTCCAACACACAATCTATACTGACATTTGCAGACGTTGTTTCTAAACATTGATATTTATCCAACAAACGTAAACAAGTTCCTAAATTAAATAATAATAGAAGTAAAAATTTGAGAGAGAGAGAGAGAGAGAATCTCGATAAGTGCTTCAAATCGCCTTTAAAATCTCCAAATTCAAAATTAATATTTCCTCTCAATTAATCCAATCAAATAGAGATGCTCATAATTATAACTAAGTTTCTTAAAGTAAACTATAAGGAATTTGCAGTATTTTGAGTTGTTAGTTTGGAATAAATCACAAAGAATAAATAAATTCTAATGATAGAACATTAACATTGTTTTCTTAGCTAACTTGAAAACAAACTACGACTCCACCTGGATTTATCTTCAGTTTTATGCTCTAAAGTTTCATAGAAGCAACATAATAATAATAATAATAATAATACTCCAACCAAATCATAATATCACCTGTATTTCAGTTATCTCCATATAATGTGAACTAATCATTCCAAAATAGAACTATCGATAAATATCACATTTATTAAATATTATTGTCTCCAACTCGAACTATTGAACCAAAAAAATAATGGGAAAACTGACAAAATACGAAGACCTACAAGAACAATTCTAAGCTTCAATATTTCGATGAAATTCTACAAAACTTAAGCTGATACTCGTATTCGTACAATCTGCTATATATTTTACTCAATCCATTTCTCTTACTCACACACACACACACAAATATAGAGACTTCTAGTTTTGGGTCATAGAATGTCTAAAATTTAATAACAAATCGATAATAAAACAGAAAACTTTTTTGTATGGATTGAAATCGGGATTGTGTGAATAGAGGTTTACAATACAAAACACTATTCGTTCAATTTAACTAAAAACCGATAATAATTTTGTAATGTTTGGTGGTTTTGTGAATGGTGCAATTTTGAATTCTCCCCATATCTAAATATATTTATATACATTTAAATAACTATTCTATTGTTATACGAATTATATCTATATTGTTTATAAATTTCATGACCCAAAGCTTTAGATTAGGTATTTAACATAGAAATTGTTATTCAAATAAATGTTGATTAATCCTTTAATAATTAGTAGTATTGTTTGGTGTCCAATTATTTTTTAATTCACATAGAATTGACGCGTTTTTTTTTTTTGTAATGGACAACAATTTGTAATTAATTGTGAATTGAGAATTAATTACACTGTTGTGAACTCAACGGAATATTGCTGATATTTTAAAAGAGTAAAAGCATCATTAGTTTGGGCGCGATTAATGCTTTTCCTACACATAAAAATCACAACATTGCTGATTCAATATTAATAGGAAACAGAGAAAAAAAAAATTAATCTACTGTCAAATAACTTGATTTTTGTTTTATATAAAACGTGAATTAGTTTTACATGATCATTCGTACAAAACCAGATTTGCTTGCAATTCTACCATTTAATTAGTATTCCGACCTATGGTATTTGTCCAGTTTGAATGGGATTTTATACAATACGATTTATTCAAAAGTTAGGTCGAATTAGAATGAAATTTCTATGCTTGTTACAATTAAAATGAATCCGTTGTATAGTCTTGTTACTGGCCGTATATTTAGGGTAGAATTATTATTAATTTTATGTAGTTATGTACAGATGCTGGTATGAGCTTTTACAATATAACACCTTCAATTTGCCAATGTAATCCAACTTTGGAAATATTTCGAGCTTGTAATTTAGCTATTAAACACCAAAACTAATATTGTGAGTCAAAACACATTTTGTTTATCTAATTATACAGAGTTTCTGGCTAATCAATAATCAGATATTTTATTGAAGAAAAAAACAAAAATGTGAAAAAGTCGATCAATAGAATTAATTCATAGCATAACGGAATCTGATATAAATATTAAAAGTCGAAAATGGTGGATGCGCAGGGCGAGTTCAAATTAAATATCAACATGTTTCTTGTTTTTCATCGATTGAAATGACACACGTGGATTTTGTTTTTGTTCCGGAATACGATACTTATTATGTTTGTTGTCTTGTAATTTTGGATCTTATTAAATGTATTTTTGGGCTTATTAAAATGAAATTAGATCCCCCAAAGGTATTGTTATTTACTAACATAATAGTACCCTAATCAAATAGCAATAGGATATTCAACAAAATTGCTGCGGTAGTATTAAATGGTATATTCTGATGCAATTAACCAAATTACATAACCATATTATTACGGTAAGAAAAACAAAATATGAACGTACACGTGCACGTCGCCAAACAAACAAACAAAGAATTTCATTAAATAGAAGTAATTCGATAACTTAGTTTTTAATTTCAATGGAAAAACTTATTAAAAATTCATATTTAAAGAAAAAGTTATGGAGAGAGAAGTTTAGCGAAAAGAAAAAAGGCTTCGATCGAATAATTAGAGATAAAAGATAGAGTCTGGAATTCTCGTCTGGATTTCTCAACATTTGATTGAATTCTCAACTTGTATTGTGACGATTCTAAAATGTTAACTATTCGCTAATTATATTATTGGATCGAATAGTCAACCCAAAACAAATAATTGTTCTATTTCTTTTTTCTAATATATTTACATTCAACAATTGAATTACTATTTGATTTAATGTAATTGAATTTCAATCTAAAGTTCTAGTAGTTTATTATACGTTTATTTTGTATTTTTGTTGTCTGGTGAATTACATTTGTTCTAGAATAAAAATAGATAAGTCAAATTTATTTTAAAAAAAAAACAACAGAAATTAATACATTATGTAAAGTGCTTTTCCACTACAACAATTTATCAAGTTGGTTTACAATAAATGGGAAAATAAGAACAACTGATGACTTTAAATTTTCAACAGTCGCATAACTAAAATACTACAAAAAATAATACATAACCATAAATAATTAATATTCACGTATGCTGAGTTATTCTCGCAATCAAGTCAATTTTCAGTTAGACACAAAATCAGCATTAAGTCGGGAACGGGCGACGAACGATAATATAATGTATATTTTTGCTTCGTAATTAAATATTATGCTAAACCCAGAACGGACGATGAGCGATAGGATATATATTTATATTTGGAACAAATCAGCGTCGTGTAAACTCTTGATTTTTATGCTCGCATACTTCTATCGACTATGCTATGGCTTTGATTTTCTAAGCACAACAAAGGGCGAATTGAATAGAGATAACAGATGAAGTCTTGTATTTGGGTATTGTTAGTAATTGTGGGAATTGTTTTGTTTTTTTTTTGCATTGTAAATAATAAGTCGTTTAATTGGATTAAATAACAATGACAACATTTGTACGGATTTGAACTCAACTTATTGAAAATAACAAAGATTTTACTCCCAAGCTTACTAACAATTAAAATAGACACTTTACTTAAAAGGAAATCCTTTGTTATAGATATAACTTCAACGAAGAACAAAATATTGAATAGAAAAAAAAAGTTAAAACTCAAATAAATGATAGAAAAAGTTTTAATGACTACAAAATGGAGTCGTTTGTATATATAGATATGCAATATTTTCTACCCAACTTTTTATTTAGTATAATCACTATCTTGTTAGTATTATTCGTAGTAATTCTATTTTTATTCGAAAGTTCTGAATAAAATTATCTCTAATTCTATTTTTGCCATACCTATTTCTAATATAAAAGATAATTTATAAGTTTTGGAAAAGTTCCATCAATTCTTTCTTGTGAATATTAATCAATAGGTGTGGCAGAGACCAACAACCCTGACCCGACCCAAAATCGGCAAATTGAGGTGAAGTCGATCAATTGAACCAAATTATTCGGAATATTTCGATAAAAGCAACCATCAACATTTTTCAACAAATGATCACAACTTAGTACTTATATATACTTATTAATTATAGACCAGTGTAAATATTTTTGATTCAATTTAGTGATATAATTGAGACAAATTCAGATTATTGTTTCGAATCCAATTATAGTTTTACATCAAAATTTCGATAACATCAAATTAACACTGTAGAGAAATCCTTCAAACGATAACACCATGCGAACCCTTATTATACAAAATAGATTATCCAATTAACAAATCGAATTGAATGATTTGCAAATACAAAATATAACCATACGGATATATCGTTGATTATTTCACAAAATTTCAATCGAATTAATCTCTTATGTTGAAATTGAAACTATTTACGAAAGTTCACTTTAGAAACATCCAAGAATTTCAATATTTATTATCCAAAAAAAAAACAAAACAAACCTATCAAATTCAATATCATTCGACACAACCTGCTTAAGTTCTATAATCCTGACTTTCAATACCTAATTTTTAATTCCCCTTCCTTAACGGAATTTACTTAGAATTATCAAATTTAAACATAGCTCGAATTTGATCGATCCATCTCTAATACGCTTTGACAAATTATATTAAAATTCTTAAGAGAATTATCCGATTGTTACTATCCAACAAACTCCTTCTACGGTTTGAATATAATAAAAAAACGTACATATATATTCGAATAGCATATATACATATAAAAGATCAAAATGAAAAGCTATTCGTCTTATTATAAGTCGGACTACAATCGTTTGCCTTGTATGTAGATTTTTTATGGATAATTTTGAATAGGAATAATGTTGCTATCATTGTTGCTATAATTCTTCGATTTATGTGTGTAGACGTTCCATTTTATTTGATGAAGGAAATATCCATTTTATAAGGATGATAAAAATACGAATTTTTCTGAATATGTAGCAAAATATACAAAAATTGTTACAAACAGAACCAATAAGATTATCGTTATTAGAATCAATTTGAATAATGGCACGAAATAATTAATTTATTATTATCATTATTATTTCTATATACTATAGTTGCATCTACAGCATGGTCCACCAGAGGCTTTCCTGGTTGAAACGATTTCCCAAACTTTAGATTTCCGAGTGCATTTTTTTCTCTCCACTAGAACCAGAGTTCCCACAAGACCAGGATAGCCTGTATATAGGGTTTTCTTTGAGTTTGAATATTTATTGTTTATAAGCAAAACGGATTTAAATACATAAATTTTTAACTTTGACTAGAAAAAAATGGAAACAAATGCATAAAAGAGAATAACCATAAAATGAAATACAAACAAATGAAGTTAGAACGACAAATCCTTGTGAGAGTAGAGCTTTTCCTAATTTTCCTTAGGGATCTGTGTAGGTAGAAAATCGAAAGCGACAAACCGAAAATGTCAAGCTAAACGTCTAGAGATTTAAATAGAAACATTTTACACTAAATAAAATATAAAGATTTATTACAATAATTTCGAAAATAAATCAATCAAATCTAGTTACAATAACGGGATTATAAAAAGAGTAATTACTGTGACAAATAAGTCTTCCAAATATTTTCTGCATATCAAATATGGGAACATTACAATTTCCAGTCAAATTAAACAACCGCTATTTCCGTAATAAAAGCTCAATATACCTACATATATGATTTATTATTTTGACACCTTATATCATCGAAGTTTGTGTTTTAACTACAGTTTTATGTTACTCTGTTACTATCGTATCTCCCCGTCAACTTTCCATTAAACATACACTGTTTAACTAAAGTTTCACCAAATATATTAAATGACGTTAATTAACTTTAGTGCTCTAATTTACCACAATCACGTTACAACATGTTTTGATAATTCCGAAAGCTTTCATAAACAATAAATTATTGTGTAGATTTTTCGACTGATTCAAATAACTTCGAAACATTTAACATATTCAAAGCAAAATAATAATAATAGTACTAATGGAGTATTGATTTCGCATTATTATCATGTTAAGCGTTGTCAATTCAAATCATCAGCTTATTATATGTAGATTCGATTTGCATGACAATATACTTTGGATAGATAGCGCTTTTTTATCATCGAAATGATCAAAGCTCAGATTCGATAATAGATCATCAGATTTTCGTTCATAACTGTTAAAAAATTAGAATAATCCAGTTGCTATCTTCGTCTTAAAAGCATTACCTAATGGCATTTTTTTTCTATCATGTTACGCAAATTTCCTTTCTTCGAAGAAAAGATCGAAACTTTTTTTTATTATTATATTAAAGAAGCAACTTTTTTTTCCTAGTAGGAATGGATATAGTGGAACGCCTGATGGTTGTACATATGGAAATAAATTACGGTAGACGCCAACGCTCGTAAATAAAAATTAATGGTTAGGTCAACAATTTTCGAGGGCATCTATTTTCTCATTTCACGTTGTGATAGTTTGCAGTGAAATCAATTTTTCTATTAATATATATCGGAACAAAGATGAATATGATAGAGAACTTCCTCTAAGCAAAATACAAATCGACAAATTATTGGCCAATCTATGATAACATATATTCGATAAAGTTTATCGATACTAGTGTTGTTGTATCATAGAAATATCGCTAGAGAGTCGTTAGAATAGTCGAAGCAGTACAAAATATCGTTATAACGCTAAACATTCTTATAAATCGAAATGAATGATAATGTTCCACAACATATTGGCTTAGTTCCAAAAATAATAGCACTATCACCTGAATTAATCTTCGAAATTAAATAATAAAGGCGTTTCCAATAACAATTTACTGTTTGTTATTGGCATGATCATTGGTTACAAAAAGAAATTGTAAATAAAATCATGAAAATCATCATCTATATTTGATGTTTAAGTGAGGCGCTATTTGTATAAATTAATTTATTCCAATTACTCCAATAATAATACCCACTTCCAATTAAGGAAATGTTCTCGTTTCTGTAACATCCTGTCTTTTCATTAAACATCCACTAAATAAAAATATACTCAAAATAAATAGATGGTCGTCGATTTGTTTGAGATTGAGTAAGAACGGAAACTGCGGTAAATAGAGGAAACAATAAACATTTCGATAAAAATAAAAATATAATCGTGAGGTAGAAAAAAAATGGGGAGAAAATTAAATTGTATGAAATTTATTTCATGTTTCTTTCCCGTGATACCCAAAATAAATAGGGAAAAATCAGGGTTGTTCAATCACTTGTAATGATATAGTAACGAAAAGAAATCTATGTGGAATTGGGCTGAAACTGATATCATCATCATTGATCGTCCCGGAAATAGTTAGTAATCGAAAGTAATATAATAGTGCTTGATGAGGCATTCAATTCAATTAATGCTGATAAAACAAGGTCCACAAAATACGGATTTTATTTAATTATTTTACAAAATTAAAGGTGTAAACGACTCTGATATTTGTTGTTCAAATACAGTAAATCCTCTATTGGAGGGGCAAGTATGGGAAAACAAAAAGTGTACGTTCAAGGGAGGTGTCCACCCAAAACAGGTTTACGCTTGTAATGTAGCAATTTCTTATATGCACAAAGTTTTTGAAAATATTGCAACCTTAGTTTCATTTATCTTAAACCATGCAAGGTTAAATCTACTTAGGGTCGAATCATTCAAAATTGTTCGTCCAAGAGTGATGTATTTGCAACCGTCGAATAGAGGTTTTTCTCCTGTAAACGTGAGGTTTCACTGTATTTCCATATAATTTACCATTATTAATGCAACGTAAATTTAGAGGATGAAAGTTATTGGGAACATTAATCACATACCTAATATATAATAGAAATGAACAAAAACAAGTAATTGTTGATGATAGTGAAAAATTCATAGAACGGATGATGGAGTGAAAGCCCGGAAAAAATCTTTCTATTTGTATCCAAGTAATCAATCAAATATATGGCATGGTACATTGTTCAAAGTTGATACGTTAATTTCAATTAAGAGCCAACAATAATGGTTTTTGTATATCGAAAAACAGAGCGAGTACAATAGAAATTTGTGTTCTGACAAAAAACAACGAGATTTTGGTATGAAATTCAAATATAGTATGTGAACTTATAAATTTTCAATAATAAGTAGATTATATTGTAGGTATACGAAAGAAATCCTAATAGAAAATAGAAAAGTCGACAAAAAAATCGTAATTTTACAACAATAACGGACTTTTTTGTAACAAAAACCAAATCTAATTAAGGTAGAAATATTTTAGTGAGAGACTTCTGAAAACAATGAGCTTTGCTTATTAAAAAGCATCAACAATAGATTAGATTTTTCAGCAAACTAACACCTGCATTCTTTGTTGAAATTACAACTTTTAATAAACCGAAACTCCTCAAAAATACATATGTCTTTATTATCTTGTTTACCATACGTTTAAAAATTAGAATGAAAGTAAAACCGAAAAAACAAAACAAAAAAACGTGTGTATTCATAAAATTATAACGGTATTTACCAGTTAATCCAGCGGATTTTCATTAATAATTTACGATTGCTTGTCGTATATTACTATACCGGACAATGCCAAGCTTTATTATGACATATGTCTGTGGCAAACACACGTGTCATTGTTCGAATTTATCACTATAGTAGTATCTGGAAATTCCAGGAATTTTCGAACAAACGGAGAAATTTTACCTAAATGCCAATCGTCAATGATTCGTTCAGCGGTATTTTTTCATTATATTGTAGAAAGTAAATTGGAAATTTGGTGGGTGCGCCGATCAATTTGGATAATTTCCAGTATAGAAATAACTAGTCCAATAACAAAATGGACTCTCTTTTTATTATTGATGATAGAATGGAGGACTCGATATAGTTTTCTCTCAAATAAACAACCGGAATAATGAATATTTCCAATTAAATATTGATATTTCCACTCCAATTATTTAATCGTACGGTTGGAAAATTGCATGCACAGAATGGAATTACTGTCTTGTCATAAAATATCAAACTCTAGGCTAGAGAATAAAAAAAAAAATCACAACGTCATCGATACAATATCATGGTACTTAATAGCGAACCATTAAATTGAACTTTACAATAATCGTTATCTGGAATAAAAATTTTGTTATCACGAATATTTTTCTTGAGAAATTCACATCCTTTTATGTCAAGCACGTTTTCATCCAAGTTTTATTACTATTTCAATGCTTCTTCCCATATAATATTCACGTCTTGTAAGTAACGATATATACATATATTTTTAAAACAATCTCTATCGTCATATTTGAACTAGAAAAGAACGGTAAAATTAGAAATAAAATATTGTTCCGGAAGAAGCTGTCAATGGCATTATATGAGACAATAACTTGATAAAAATGACTCGTACTAGTTGAGATCAAAACTTTATTTAAAGTTAATTGATATTGCCTCTAACTATAAATAAAAATTTCAATCAATTTTGTGGTTATATTATACAAAAATCTTCACAAAAAGCAAAAATAAACTCGTACTTAACACTCAACTATATCTAGTTTAATTTTCATATAATTTCCCGTCACTTCTAAACCGAAAAATTAGTCTTGTTGTTGGAAAGTTCAAATAATAATTTATGTAATAGTCTTTGTGGCGTGACTGGAGCTTTTTAAAGGTATATAAAAATAATTGTTGGTGGTTGTTTAGGTCTTGTTGGTTTAGTTGAGTATAGGACAAAAGCTCTTATGTAAAGCGCAAAGGGACTAATTAGTGTGAGTGAATTAATATTTAAGAATTCCATACTAATTATCAGCAGATTGATTGCCATGTAGTCAGCATATTTGTTAAAGTCTATCGAAAATACAAAATTATTTTTTGCAAGCTCATAATTCAAATGAACATCAAAAATAGCGATACTCTTTCTCACTTAAATCTTCTAAGTCGGGAATGTTATAATGAAATGATTCAACTAATGGATGATAGAAAATGGAATCCAAGATCGATATTCTATATAGTGGTTTTTTTTTCAGAAAGAATAAAACTTTGAGATTGGTTTAAACCAATCCACAATCGATTCGACGTTATTCTTACATTAGTAAATACTCATCGCATATATTCGTATCCTATCATCATAATGAACACTTCAGTTCTACTCAACTAAAACAAAGTTCCATTATCAACATTCGATACTTATATAAATTGGATTGATAGTATTTGTTGTGATAGATTTAAAATATTCGACTATTTTACGAAACACCACCAATAGCTCATAAATGGCACTATTTAAATGCAATATTCATAATTCTCAAGCGTATAGTAACATTTATGTTCTTTTATATAAATGATGAATCTCTTTATGTTCGTTAGATTCATTAAAATTCGATAGTTTTATCTGTTCACATCGGATTTAGTCACAACTACATACCGTATGAATACGAAAAGTTTCCAACATCACCTTGAGGTTAACACTTGAACTTTGAGCTTCTATATCTGTTTGAAACAAATTCGAAATTTGTTTTATTCGGGGGAATTTTTTTTTTTTAAAACGGCGCATCCACCAAAATTAACTAAAATATTATGTTTTGAATATTTGTCGTGATCATTCACAACATAAACTAGTTTTATTCTAAATAATTGTTAAATATTATGTTTATTTATTATTGTCGGAACTTGTATAATTAATGTTAACGATATTTTATAGTATTCATAATAATTTTGTTAATTTACATCAAATTGTGGAATATTTAGTTATATTGGAAAACAACCCACAACCATTGGTTTGACAAATTAAATAACAACTTTAATAATATAACTACAAATCTGATTAATTAGTCAATTTAGATATTGTAATTTATTCAGTATTGTATTTATTATTTGGCTTTGTTTACAATAAATACGAATCCAATACGATTATATTTATTATTACAGCTCGATAATAATACGAATTGTTTTTGTTTCAATAGAAAATGTTGAAATTAATTGCATTTTGTCAATTACAACTTTAAAAGTGTGCACTACACTAAGAGCATTCATTGACTTTATTAAAAATCGACACTCCGACATTTTATAACACTTCAACATTAATTAACAAATATTGACGTATGTATGAAATATAGTCGCTATGAAAATATCGATCTCGATTATATTGCGACTAATTTAATAAAGAAAATAATAATGTCAATAATAAATACAGAACAGTGAATTAATTATAAATTAATAGAGTCGGTAATGGTGGTGACTTAATTAGAGTTATATATTAACAGAAATGTCGGGAATGCAGGTAGAACGTCCAGAATTATAACGAATAGACAGGTAATTTATTCGGAATATTACCGTTTGTTACTCGAATTCCATATTTACTGGGAAAGATAGATTCGGAATTAATTCCTTCAATATCGTTGCAGACAGTTGGAAAGACGAGAAAAATTTTTGGATCAAATTTCATTTATGTGATAAAACTAAACAACTGTAATCTATTATTGTTTCACATATGAAATATGTTCTTTTGTTTTTACCGATGACACATTTATAACAACTAGGATATTTTCCCATATAAAAATAAATTCGTTCTGTTGAGGGTTGATCAAAAAATATATAACTGTAGATTATATATATATCCGATGTTCGAGAGATTGTTAATTTAAGGATAAGTATCACGAAACACCGCCTGTTATCTATGAATATAGGGTAAAACTGAAGCGAAAAAAAAGAAGTACAATATCACTATAACGACAACGAGGCTGTTGGGTAACGAATAAAATCTTACATCTGGCTAGTGATACGTGCTATGAATCGCAGCTAGAATTCAACAATCCGGATTTTTATATCACAACTCACCATCACATTAAAGTACACAATAATATGGGGAAAAAATTGCATATATTTCACACAAAAATATCCAATATATCACAAGTATTACGAACGGTCGTCTGAATTATTGCTCAATTCTCCAAGATCAACCTATTATGAAAATTTTTGGATTTTTAAGTTAATTCTATATCGAGTATGATATGCGAGTTTATCTTTCGTAGAATCACATTCAAAAATTAAATTGGAAAATCTCCGAAAATATTTCGAATTGAAATCGTGTCTTATCATCATGAATCTTAATAAAAACAAAACAAACGATAGAACCAAATTAGAGCTTATCGTTGGTAAAAGAATGGTTGTTTTTGTTGCCCATTTCAAATTCATTATTATGCTAATAACGTTATGATTAATTTATTTGTACCATGTAGAATTATGGGGAAAAAAGCTGTAATTCGTAGCAAGGGTATATATTTTTTTTAACATCCAATTAAAACACTCACCATACTAGAGTTGTCGTTATTATTATATGTGTGATGTTTTTTTTGTTTTTTTGCTGGAAATGGAATAAAGAACTGAGATTCAGCTTTTTGAATAATCCAAAGAAAAAATGGTATAATTAATCTGGAATTTCTGAAGGTTTTTATTGA
>JAZBGX010000609.1:0-13454 GCA_037414775.1 Zonitis immaculata | reverse complement strand
GGAATAGGATTAAATCGAATTAATCAATCTTCTCATTAAAGCTGTTCAATAACTATTTAAGAAATATATTTATAATGAGAGATCATTTGAGCAAATAAAGCTCGAGAAATTTGTATATTTCAACTGATAGTCCTTTTAGTTTTTTTTCTTTTCAAAAAATAACACTACAGCAAATCTTGATCATCAATTAATAATGGATGATAAAGTCGACTTGTAAACTGAAAATTTATTCAGTTGGAAACTTTCGAAAGTTCATTACCAAAATTCACCCCAAATCGTTATTTATTCAATAATTTAATATTGATATTAACCCACTCTTTAGAACAAATTAAAAGGAGAAAATTAATATTTGACTAATAAATCGAGATGGTTCGATCGTCTCATACAATTCCAATTCATTCATTATTGTCGGATAATGCGACATTTGAATCTTGATCGCGAAACTACAATTTTGCGTTGAAAATAAAATTATAACTAAATCAAATTCTTATATATAATTTAATCGTTATTTTCAATTAAAATCTACGATGAGAATAAATACGTTTTTTGATAAACAAATGAATATTCCCAAAGTCGATCTAATTAAAATATAAATTAGAATCGAAAAGATTGTTGGAAAAGTTCAAGTGATCTAGTTTAAAATTTGTACGTTAATTTTTTTTTGTTTGTTGTTGCTTTATACGAGAATATAACCGGACACCATCTGGCTATTTGCCCAAAAGGGTCAAACAATGATCGTTAGTATTTGTTATAGATGTGAATTTCCCTGGAAAAGTTTTAGAGTTCTATTCTGAGATTTCCTACGAAAATACTCGAGTGTTGTGGTTGGATTCGTATATCTCTAGCATATTAGAATCCTCGGACTGATTGAAATATTTAACAACAAAAAAATGATATTGATACAAATGATTTATGAGATTCTATTGCAGTAATGAATTTATCGATAAAGTCTTACCTTTTTCTTTTCTTTTTTTTTTTGATTGATGCGAAAATCAAAATTGAAAATCCTCTTTGTATTATCATTTTTTTTTTTTTAATTTATGATAACCCGAATTATTCATAAGCTGTGTGACACATTAGCGTTTTTTTTTTTAATCTCAAGTTTTCCAGCGGTCTAATTTTGAATCAATTTAGCATTCATTAAATTATTATAAAGACTTTATGAATTTGATGCGTGAAAATTGGACATAAGAAAAATTATAAAAGAAAATCAATATTTAATGTCTATCTCGAATATGAAATTTCAATATACATATATAATGTCCTATGTGGATCATAATATAGAATTTATTAAAGAAAAAGGCATTTTATTCGAGAATTATGTGAATATTGACCTCAATTTCTGTTGAATTATAACTGGAAAAGGTATAATTTTATATAAGATAATGGAAATAAAATATTAATGTCGGTGGAATTTACGGAATATATTGAATAGTTGTAGAGATTTTCAATGAAAGTTTATTGAAAACTATTGAAATTCTTTTGCAATCATCTCATAACTTTGTCACTAGTTTGATTCCTTTTTTATTTCTAAATGTACATCGACAATACAGGATCTTAAGCTAATAAAGGATTATCGTCTGTTAGAATTATTTATCATTCATTGTTGTGAAAAAAAAAAATTACTCATCATTTAGTAGCCTGTATATATAGTCGAAACTTTCACCAACAGCTTTACTTCTTACAACCAGACTTATACTTGTATTGAAAATTGTCAGCCTAAGATTTCCATAACGTTAAACAACATGGACTTCTTAAAGCTTTAGAAGTTTTAAGATGGCATTATAAGGAATTGTCCAACCGGAATATAAATCAGTTTCTGTTGAATTTTAAATGTTGTCTTGAATCTCTCAACATAAGTAAACCATTATTTTTCTACCAAAGAATATTATGTTAACAAGAAGAAAAAAGCGACGTCATTTTAGACTGTAATGAATGGAAATGTTAATTACAAAAAAAAAACAAACAGCTAAACTTGAATTTATACTACTAAAAGTCGTATATTATTACATTATTGGATTTCAGCCAATCAGATTTCAAGGAATTATGCCGAGCTCTTCCTTAAAAAATCTGGAAGATTTGAAAAAAAAACAGAAAAAGAGTTATATTTCCAATTATTATGGTCTTTATTTTCCTGATATACATTTTTTTCAATTATATCATCAAAGTACTACTTTCATATTTTTCGCATAATACTCGGATCTGCACCGACGCTTTTACAATGATTAAGTTGCATAATGTTACAAATACATTACAGTCTCGAATCTATTTGCACTCTATGTTCCGCTAAGTATTAGCGATTCCCCCATTATACGCCCTTTTATAATGTAAACATACATTTTGCGAAATTTTCGTTATAATATACCAAAAGAAATAAACATTCATGTCACACAACTACCATGTAGGAAAAAAAAACCTGTTAGGTATTTTGTGTTAAAATGAATGATGTGGAATTTCATGTTGAAACCTATTAGTGCAAAAAAAAACTACAACACAATATTGAAGCATGCTCGTGTCACAGTAATGAAATCTATTTAAGCATTCAAGTAATGCAATTCGTACAGTCAATTAATCATCGCATTTAATATTTATAGTGGAGTATTTTGCATGACAGAAAATATCACCACTTTTTTGTTTTCGTCATTCTCTTATAGCCTCATTTCTAATTCTGAATTTATTCAGAAGAATTTATTAGTGTTGGAAAAATTTGCGTCAATCTTTTAATAAAAGTTTTTTTTAAATAAAAAATAATAAATAAAAAAAACAGAAACGTTGCTGGGCGCATCCGCCATTTTCCCAACCGACCACTTTCAAATGCATTGAAATATAAAATTTTAATCGTTTCACAAATAATTTGTTGGAAAATCCCCAAACATTTCGAATATAAAACAAACGAGGTGAACATTTAAAATTAATGTTGTCTCTAAATAATTTAGTATAATTGTTTGTTTGTTTGTTTATTTTCTTTACTTAAAATTTGAACTCGTGAAATTGATTTTAATGATAATACGAGTTCAAGTTATAACACAGATTTTTTTTAGATAGAAAATTGTTACAATTACTGAGAATATCACATCTAATAATGTACAATTTGAGGGAAATACCTGATCAAATTGATAAAGGGGAGATATGAAGAAAAGTATTCCTAAACTTTCTTGTTGATTTTCTCATAATTTGTAAAAGTACATTTTTCATAAAAATTTGAATTCATAGTAAGTTGTCAACAATTGGGAAAATTTGAAAAATCACAAAATGGTATATTGTGTTTATTTGATGCTTTCACAAGACAAAACTCGTATGAGCGCCCAAGAAACTACCGAAATACCAAATCTTTCAGGATATGTTTGATGAAAATACATCTACATTCACCTTGTGTTATGAGCTTTGTTCAAATTTAATACGAAATATTCTGTAGTCGATGAAAAGCGTTCGAAAAGAAAATTGGACAAAGAACAAAGTAATAAGCAATGGAAATCACTTGACTTTATATAGTCGACAGAGAAAATGGGAACAACTATTCAAGAAAAAATCACTGGCCAATTAGTAGAATAACAAAATCCTGTTTTAATGATGTGCAAAATAATTATTATTTTCATCAGTAATTCCACAATTAGTGGAATATCGGAATTAGTTTATTGAAACGAAAAATATCGATTATTGAGAATTTTTTTAAATGATTCGATGTTAGTCGAAATAATCACAAATTATCTGTGATAATATAGAAATTAATGTTGGACGTAAAAAGCCACTTGAACTGGAATTAAAAGTAAATAGTCGAGTACACAATGATTTCCCTAGTGTAGAATTTCAGCCAACACCTTTGTGTCAAACAGGGTGTGCTTGTAATAAATTAAAAAACATATATATGTAGAGAGTCGGGTAAAGAGAGAGAGAGAGAGAGAAGCAAGGAGCAAACATTTTAATGTTGTCTAAGAGGAAAAGAGCTCCGGAATGTATACAATTGATGTATATTTAAGAAAAATATTCTACAAAAAGAAATATAGTTGCAGTGGAATATTTGTCTGTTATTTTAGTTTACTGCAACTTATATTCTTGACGACATCAACAACAACAACAGCAACAATAATGATAAATATCAACCATGGGAATTTCAAAACGACAATAATAAATTGTGATTCTTAGACTAATTAACTGGCGCTGCATGTTGAATAATTAATGATTAAGAAAATAGTATCTGGATGCAATATTGGTGACAGCGGCGATAGCAATTTAGAATTGCAAAACGCCAATTAATCTCAATAAAAGTTGAAGTAAACTATGAAAATACCATCGATAAAGACTGAAGAGTTGCATCAACATTTTGTAAACGTGACTTAATTTCTATCGCGACAAAATCTATTCGATTTAAAATATAAAATAGAACTATCGAAACTTTATAATTAATCGAGTAAATTTCCGATCATGTAAATATAAAATATAGTTTTGATATAAATACATTTTTTCCCAATAATGAATCGCCGATCAATTAAGATTAGAGACAATAATACATTAATTTTAATTTATTTCATTTAGTTTGTCTTGTCGAAGTAATGAATGACATTATCCGGTTAGATTGCGATGAAATTTTAATGTTTGATGAGGTATATTGTTGTAAGCAACAAATGGATTTTGCGTGAATATCGATATTTGTCATCTGTAGTAATTTTATGCAGTCTTCACATAGGTCTTGACATTTTCACGCACAATAAATTATCAACCTTTCATAAATTACGTGAGGAATTTTCTTTTTCTAATCTCACGAAAATTCGTGAAATTCCAAAAATTTAATTTTTAATAGTTATTATTAAAGAAAAAACTGGAAAGAATAATAGAAGTAAATTATTATTTTTTATTTGAGCTGTGGTAAATGTTGAGGAAGCTTTCAGCGATTTCTATGATAATATTTGGCAAATTGCCGCAAATTTTCGTCATTCAAATAACTAAGCTTGAAATGACTGAAATTCTTAATTATTCGCTTATCGGTGAATGAAAGTATCTTACTTAGAATAATCGTCTGAGAAAAAGAGGAATAATGGGAATTTGCAATTTAAATTATCAAAATTTATATATAAAATAATGAAATATTTTAATCGAGAAAAAGAAATTAAAACTGTTCTTGATAAGATTATATAAGAACAAATTTCACTATCTCCTCGAACTTCGAGTCAGCAGTGGATTAAAAATTGAACTACTGATGGTTATCGTTAGGGGCAAAATCGACCTAAAAGATACAAATATCGATTTAACGATCCATAGAGTACGAATCAACATTTAAGGGTAATTCAAAAGAGAAGGTTCCTCATTTTTATATTGAAAAAAAAAAGTTCCTATAAAACTTGATTGGTGGAAAACGTCTTATTATCATCCTGAAAATCGTTATCACTGTTATAGATGGAAAAACTCACCTGAAATTTCAGTTAATATCCCCAAATCATTTCAGTTTTATGCACGATACACTCGAAAATATCACTGCGACTAATCAAAAAATATATAATTTAAATTTAGGATAGTCATCACTTTGCGTATTTCTAAACTATACCATTAGGGAGCGCTTAAAATCAATCAACCACGTGGTAAAATAATAGCTGTGATCATCGAATTATAAAACAATCCAACTTTAAGGATAATACCGAACCAACTGACTACAGCGCCATAACTGCATGAAGCTAAAAAAACGAATGTCGACGACTATATGCGAAAGTTGTATTGAAGGTGTTATTTTTATTTATCTTTTTTTTGGGATAAGTTATCGATATTCTTATCATTGCAAATTTTAATCTAATTTTTTTCATTATTTCATTAAAAACAATTGCAATTTTAAAGATAAAAGCAATATTTTAGATTTCACAGGAATAAAAAAGATAAATAAAAAAGTTATAATAAAAATATTCAAATAGTGATTGTCGATAGAAAGAGTAATATTTTTTTTATATACAAGAAAGAGAAAAGCAACCTGAATATAATTATATTGCATTATCAAAAATCAATTAAAAAAATTGCCATAAATATTTCCATTGATTAATGAATTAATTGATCAATTAATTAATTTATTTATCCATTAATTGATTTATTTATTTGTTTTATAAATCACCAAAGAATTTAATGATTCGTATAAAAATCGATATTACGATTCATTTGAACATTACTTCGAAACATGTTTTCAATAAATTTTTTATTCAACAATGGAAATCTAGCCTTCCTCATTCCCAGTTTCTGGAATCAACAATGTTCTCTGTTCGACTAGTGCAAAAATCTATGTTCCGTTGGTTATATTCGGCGTACAAGCTCTCTTGGAGCTAGAGAAATACCAAATATTCAGTAATTTTTCTATTAACATCTTCAAGAAACCAACTGTAAATTTGTGGAAGTTGTAGGACAGCGAAAGGGTAGATTTTTCAAAAGTTACTATCATTTATATCTCTATCTAGCTCGCACTTATGTTAAAAAATAGGCTAACGGAAAGTGACGTTCCTCTGCTATGTTTGCTTATGAATTCTTCAAGTATAATGTATATACGATATATTTTTTGATGTGACGTTCTTGATAGTGTAGTTTAAATCGATAACTGTATATTTTCCACTAACACTGAAAGAAATATTATTCGTGTTCTACAGTGTGGAAAAGTGCAACTAACAACTATTTCTGGATCGTTGAATTTCCTTCAATTCACAAAATGTTCATTGTTATTTCACAAATATCCGTTTTATTAAATTATAAAGGGAAAATCGCAGAAAAAGTAGACTATCTCTAATAGTCTAATAAAAAATAAATGCCGTTTTGTATTCCAGAACTTCCACTATGTAGTTTAAAGTTGGAGTAGTTGAAAAAAATAAAATAAAGATCCAACAAAATAATGGTAATGTAGTCAAGTGAAACTAGTTATAATACGAAGGCCTCGCTCGGGGATATGTTGTGAAATATTCATCACGACCAGACATGGGATTGATATGCAAAATAGGACCATTCCAAGATCACTTTGTCTTTGTACAACACTAATACAAAACGGGAATGGAAGATGAGGATTCGTATTGTTGCGATTGCTGATCCTATAAGTACGACCCCCATATCTGAATAGTATATGAAGTAAAATGAAAGCTTTCCATCTGACAGCACAAAAGCGATTTACCAAAAAGAAGAAAAAAAAAGAAATAATAATCAATATCTTGTTTTGTTTTTTTTTATGGTATAGATAGACAATACATTAATTTTATTCATATACAATGATTCATACGAAATAAAAGCTAATGTATTCATTATGGTAAGAAAACGAATATTTTGTTGAAATTTCTTGTAAGTGTAATTGGTAGAGAACGTAAGTTGTTAGTGTGATATTCTGCTCAAAATGGTGGAAAAGCTGATAGGGCGTCTTCATTTATGATTTGTGTCTATTTCATACGTCTATCTATGGAATAACATTAACTAGGTTGACAGAATTCCAATATCAAATTCTACTCCATAACCATTGCTTATTGTATAATGGAGAATTAATTTATATGTTATCATGTAATATGGAAAACTTGATATATCCCCTATTTTGTTTCTTTTTATTTTGTTATTATATAAGGGTGGAGAATTCCGCCTTATCTAAGAATATAACAAGCATTTGCTGGCCCCTTAAACGTTTTGTAATTATTGAGTTTATGTTTGAATAGCTCTAGCGAAACCAAATCATTATAACCGTTATCAACATAATGCTCCTTACGCCATAGAGAAAAATAACGTATAAAAACAAATTGGGATTGTGAGATATTATCAATTGAATGGAAATATCAATTGTTTTTATTATATTTCTTGATCACACTATCAAATAATCATTAAGGAACATTAGAACTATTCTAATAAACAAATTACGAATGATCATTGAATAAACTAAATCCGGCAAGTTCAATTTAAGGGGGTTGGATCAAATAAATTAGCCATTAATGCGGTTCTGTTGGAAATCTTACAGAATTAAAGCCAATTATCCCTTAGTTACACTATATTAATCGTTAAAAGATTCTCAAGAGACAATGTGTTGGGCTCCTTATTCCATAGTTACATTAATTAAATTAGAAATGAGTTAAGTTTTTTTTTTGTTCTTCTAATTTTTGTTTGTCTAAAACAAAACAAATTCTTAACAACTATAGTTGCATTCGGTATGAATTTATGAAATGATAACAATTTATTCGCATTAATAAATGGAATGAAGTAATGGCGCCGCAATGGTGGAAGCATTATCGAATGTTTCATTTTAAAAGCTATACTATGCGATCCATTTCCAATAAGATAAACGATTTATTTCAACGAAACTTCCATTTATTGTCAGCAAATCGTATTTCCAATTATATTGTAAACAATCGAAATTATGAAGAAAATACTTGTCGTTTTTGGTGGATGCGCCGGGCGAACTGTTGAAGTATTTTTGGGAATATTGCTGTAGATTGCATTCAATATCGAGATAATTGAAATATTCAATCAATTATTGTTGACAATGAGCGACTTTATGCAATAAGGTGGAATTGAATATGATGATTAGAGCGGAAAAAATCAGTAGATCTGTGTATAGTTGATGGAATATTGCTACTTATTTTTCCCATTATCAACAATTTCAATAAAACTTCAATACCTCTCGCTCTCCTCTTCCTAATTTATATTAAATTTGAAGCGTATATAATACGAATATTTGAGAAGTTCCCTAAATAGTTGAGAGCAATTAATAAATCGATCAAAACATCTCGTTCAGAATTCAAGAACGTGATATTCGAACTTGAACAGTCGAACAATTCACACTTCCATATAAATAGTTTACGTTTTTTTTTTTGTTCTTTTTATTCGTAAGATTATATTTCAACGTTACAAACAAGCATCATCTAGCCCAATTCATTTTAATTTTTTTTTTTTCAACAAAAACAATACCAAGAAATGAAAATCTTGAGATAAATTGTAAGATTAACTATATTCTGAAAATCCAACTTATTCCATAATTTTTTACCATAATCCTTATAATTTTTCATTTGTTTTTGTAACAATAATCGATAATAATTGTTAAGAATTATCAACTCTCTTATTTTATAGTTTCAACTATAAATTTAATACGATAATAAATGTTGTTATATCAACCTAGAAGCTCTATTTTGTGGCGTTAGTCTAACCGAGCGTGTTATCATTATTTATATGAATTATGGAAACAATTGTAGAATATAACCAACTGGTGTAATTTATGATTTTAATTTCATGTCTTTTAATATATAAGAGAAAATATTAAGAGAGTATCTTTTTTGAATTTATTGTAATAACGGAATGTAATTACTTAATAAAAATTATTGTGCAATTTTTCAGAAACTTCTGTTTTTTATATGTTTCCATAAATTTTCCTCTAATTCCAAAATTATAAATTCCCCGTCTTCTACCGACAAAAGACTATATTTTTGGTAGAATTATACTGTCTAAGAAAATCAAATATCGATCCATTGTATCATTTTGAATAATCAAAATAACGATATGTCATAGACTTATCAAATTACTGTTTCATCCGTCATCATTCTTCACACATCCATATTTTCCTATTTATCTATAGTCTGTTTGTAAATAGAAACAAGCAAAAACTAGTGCTTGTTCATCGTTCAAATATCGAACAACAGAGACTTGTCAGGTTTGCTTCATAAGTTCGAGATTGCCAATACAAAAGTGTTCTCATCTTTCAAGTGTTGTTCCATCAATTTTTATGACAAGAAAGAAAAATTCCAATAGTCTTTTCTATATCACATAGAGCTACTACACATGTTGAGACTCACTTCTCAACAATAACTTTTGAAAGTTACAAATTGATTTTTTGTTTATTATTGGATTAGTTTTTTTTTTTTTTTGAATATTTACTCGAGATGTTGTTAAGTCGATTACTATCGATTTTAATTCGTACTGAAATTTTGTAAAACATCTCATGATTTACGACTTGTTTTTTATTTCGGATATTTTTCTCCAAGTGCCAAATAGACGGCTTTGACTAATCATCATTAACTAACTGGAATTGGGGCAAATCCGACAATCGACCGAGAGCGTGAGAAAAAAGAAATAAACCAAACAAAAAGGCAATAAATTGAATTTACAATGATTTATGCTGCTACACCACAGCATTGCCAGTTTCAAAGTCAATTAAGTTTTATTGTACTTATACTTTTTGTTGTATATAGTTCCAGTACAAATGAAACTAACCATACAAGAAAAACCACTACACATATTGTAGAGTACGAAGATATACAGTTGTGAATCATCGAAACTCAACATCTATTCAAGCAGAACATTGTGATTTTCCACATTTTCTCCTGTTTATTTTAAACGGTCGCCGGTCCTTAGGCGCCATCATCGATCCGTCTTGTCTATCTTCGCTTTTTATTTGAGACACAAAAAATTAGGCTTTACCATAAATTGAGAAAGCTATCAAATTCTACAATTGGTGATGTCAAGTTTCAATTATCCACCAGTCTATCACGAAGTCCATAATTATAAATTTATAATAGTATAGTTGTTTTTCTCCAAACGGCTTTGTATAATATGTCGAACGGGGTGAGGGTTATAATTGAAAATTGAGGATGGAAGTCTTTGTGTGGCGTCTCAATAAAACTCAATTGGAGCATTCATTTAGTCCTGAGTTTGTCATGTCATCTTTCAATTTGGATTGGCAACGCCTCTTCAACTTCATTTATATGTAAAACTTATTTACAAAAAAGCAATTCATGAACAAAACCAACTGAGAAATATATTTGGTGAATTATTGGAAGAATAAATAATCAAGTATGCCCGAAAAATTGGAGAAAATCTAATTATAAAACAGGTAAACAGTTGATTTGTACATTTGACGGTGGAAAATTACTATTTCCTAATGTAGACATGTAGAAAAAATTTGGAGAAAACAAAGATGAACGTCTCTATTCATGGATTCAACGTGATCGAAAATCTGCCTTTTATAAAGTAACGAAAGCTCTATAGAATTGTTTACAGGGATCAACAATAAGTTAGAGCTTTGCTGAATAGTGTGTCTAGTGTTGTATAGATGGCGATACTATTCTTTTGAGAGATTTTAAAATTTTCAATAAGATTCAGAATCTATTAGTGACAATTGCAGATTCCCTACCAATCAAATTTATCGTCCAAAAATTATATCTAATAATAAAGTTATAGCTAAAGATTTGCAAATCAAATTTTTCTACTCATAAAAATCTTTAATGACTATAGAAACTTTTTAATATTTTACGACTGAAATCTAGATGTATTTCCATTTGAAATAAATAATATAATGGAAATTCATAAATATTATCGAGTATGACTATTAAAAAAATTTATTTTTACAAAAATTATACTAATAATAATAATGATAATGATAGATTGAATAAATACACATACACTATGCTATTGAAAAAGAAAAGCCTTTTATTACATAATAAGAAAAACACAGTGCCTTTCAATTGCTGACATGAAAATACAAGAACTTAAATAATAAAACTTTGCCAATAAAATTGGTTTATGGCCGATAAATTTTCGATCGTAAAAAGCTTTAGGATGTAGGTAGAGGTTCTGTTCGAGTTGATAGCGCACATACAGGAATATCAAGGTGAAGTATCTTTGCTTGTTTTAATTTTAAGTATCGAATTAGATTTCATATGTATGTGAAATAATAGAACGTCTTTACTAAATTTGAAAAACAAAAAATCTACTATTCTTATATTGAATTTTAATTTAGTTATTTTATTTTGTTGATAGAACGAAAGAATAGTGGATAGAAGCTGAAGTTGCCGTCATAAAGCTCTAATTACTTTTCCAAATGGTAAAGTTCCGGAATCCGTAAAAGTAATCGACGTTTTCCTAATAAATTTCAAGATTTATCGATCACTGCAGATTTCTTTTGCCTGCATAGTCTAAAACTGTTCAACATCACGTAGAATAAGAATTGACGTATAAGCAAACGAGAAATAAAACAACATTGTAGTAAACATAACTATATATTGAATCATTTTACATTTAGAAGATATCATGCTTAGAGCTATTTTTATAATGTACTTAAATTTCATGACCATATATAGAATTGAAAATAGATTATTATTTCATAAATATTATAACCAGCGCTTAAATTTAATGCTTATTCATTAAATGGTGGGGATAATTTTTAGGTCTTTGTTTGGTAGTATTTTTTTTTAAAGAATTATATCCACCATTTAAGAAATTTTGGAACAAAACAAGAAAACAACCAACAATCAAGGAATAATTGGACTTAATTCTACATTAAGAATGCTCAATTTTCTATAAACGATAGAGATTGAAGAGTTATGATTATGATTTGTTTATCTCAGATTATTAACAATATAATTTAATTCGGATCAAACATGAGGATAATTCACAACTAGAATTAAGTCATCAAATTTATCACAAATCACCCTCACTTTATATATTTCTTATAATTGATCATTATTCTGAATAATGATTTTTTTGTTTTTTGGTTTGAGGAGGGTGGGCACAAACCCTACACCTATGATGTGTCTTATCAGTTATCAGCTATAATGCTAATTTAATTAACATTGACAATTGCGCGGTATCTCAACAATATTTTGTACAAATGTAAAATATTTTAAAAATTGGGGAAAAATTAACACAAAAAAAAACGAAACAAAGAAAAATCTATATTTAACTATATATACAACTAGCACAGCGGTTTTTCCTATTAGAAAGTTTTCAATAAAATTTCCAATTTTTCCCTAAATATATTTTGATTATTAGAACTTACAATCATTAAGTAGATTTTTACAATACCAGTTAATGTTTATTATTTTTTATCTACAAACTGTCCAAAATAATTTTTTTTTAAAAAAAAAGAGCAAATACAAAAATTATTGCTTCCCAAAATTTCTCTTGGTTATTAAAATTTTTTATTCTAAGAAATATCGTTTTAAATAATTATTGTTGTAATTTAGGACGAATACACAATTCCAATTAGACGGATTTGATTCACATTGAAATTCCATAATAACAACTGGATCCAAAATTTTCACTGTACAACTACGACAATTTAATTATCTGGAACAGAAGAAAAATTATTAGAAATTGAGTAATAAATACAATTTTCAATTAAAAACACCGTTTGGTTTGAAGAAAATCGATTATATTAGAGAATATTATAATATTATATTATAATAGAGAATAATATAGACAAGGAAATATTGATAATTATAATTGATAGTTTATTGATATAGATTTATTGCATCGTTCACGTTACAAAATTCAATTACAACCATTTTTATTTGTTGAATATATAATTATTCGATAATCAAAATTGCAATTATGATCTAAAATTCAACAAACCCCATTTATAATTAAAAATAGACAGTGATTAGATTTTTTTTCGATTAATAAATAAACAATTGATTGATTCTTTCAAAGCCGTTAGTAACAAACAAAGTTGTACAAATTGACGATAATGTAGTAGC
>JAZBGX010000608.1:320-15339 GCA_037414775.1 Zonitis immaculata | reverse complement strand
GTAACTGATATAGCCAAACTCGCTTGATCATCATTATTTATTATTTTTTTTGTTCTACAATACCCTATAATAATATTTTTTTTTTTAGAATTTCATTAAAAATTCATACTTATATAGATATTTATTTATAATGGTAGAATCAGTCGAATGGAAATACCATGAGAATGTTATGCGGTAAACCTATCATCAATCAGATGGACCCTCCTTTTACATCTTAATGTTCTGTTACCAACAACAACAACAACAACAACAACAACATGATGGAGCCATTAACCATTAATCTTAAAACAACCTTTGTTCGTTTTAGTAGGAAATTGCGGTGAACTGTGAAATAGAAACTATTTAAATTACGATTATAGTGGTAGATTTTCGAGTATTATTATTTGGGACCTATATATAACAAAAATGGCTTAATATAAAACGATTGGCACCCCTTCCCTACATATAGAATTATTACCCACTTTATATATTTTGATTTTTTATTTATTTATTCTAAAGTATAAAAATGTAAAATTTCGACTTGTTTTTTTGGTGTCATTTGAATTTTACGATATTATCAATGTCTTCCTGTTATATACATACATGTATAGAGGATGAGGCGAGTATATGAATAACATTTTGAGAGAGCATCATGTTTTCAATATAACGAGACTAAATATTCAATGGGGCACTTGGAGCGCTACTTACGAGATGATGGGCCATTCGACGAGTACATTGCCCATTCCGGTCTCGAGAGGGCCCATTTTAACCGTTACAATGGTCGTTGCGTTCAACACTGTAGTATAGATTTCCATGAGCGTAACATATAGAAATTATGATGATTTCATTCAAATTATAAAATAAATATAATGATAATTTTTTTTTATTATATCATCAAAGATCATTTTATTATAAATTTATGGTATTTTTATTGATTATAAAATGGTATGGAAGTTGGTTGGAAGCTCACCCTCAAGTCGTACGCCGTTCTCCAAATAGTTATTGTATGATTATGTTATGAGTTGATCATAAAATCTAAATGATTATTTAACGGTGTTTTAAGTAATTATGTGGGATTTTTATTTCAACTTGTTGCCGGTTTCAATTGCTACTCCAAAGATTTTCTCACCTATGCTCAGAGCTCATATACCTTTGATGTTATTAACAGCTATCTTTACGATCTGTACAGATAATAAAATTACAATTTTATAGTTTTGTATAGTGGAATTTAATTTGAATATTTGGTATTTAGAAAGGGTAGAATCTTAATCAATGATAATAATAATAATAATAGTTGCATAGATCGATGATAAATCCACATTGTTGGTCGACTAGAACAACTATGTCGACACTAGGGCCATAACTCAGGTGATAATGACCGTTTGAATTGCCCAAACACCCCATGCCACCAATTGCGATATGCCCGCCGCCACTTCGCCAAATGAACAACTCATCATCTAGCTATCTCACTTCCACCTGTATTAATAACTGGAAATTGTCTCTATTTCGCTTAGATCGTGGATTGTTTTCGGACCGCCACCTCAAAATATATGACTATCATTTCCGTAGCAATCGTTTTTAGAATGTGAACGTATACATTCAGTCCAACATGACTTTATACAATATATAATCACATTCTATCCTGTTTTCATAGTGATAGCGGGTTAGTTATCTAGCTGACTTGATCCGAAGCTTTGCTGCGATCCAATTATCTGGATATATGGAGCGTTTCGATTCAGACCAACCACCACCACTGCCACCCTCCTTCCTCGAACCCTATCGTTTGGTTTTCGTATATATATATATATACACACTAGTTTAAGCCCCATTAAATATTTGGCTCTTTATATATACGAATTATTCTTTGTTTTAAATTCACTTTGTATATGGCTTGATTTCGGATTGTTTTAGTTATATTTGTATGTCGATTTCATGTGAATTGTTGGATATACTTATCAAGATTTTTTCGAGAGCTAAAAGCTTTTTGCAATTAAACAACTCAAATATATATGTATATATAGGGCTCTGGTATAGATATTGTCATTATTCGAATGTTGTTGTCCTTTTTAATGGAAATCGACAATTATTTCAATTAATTATTGAAATATAAAAAATAAAATCAAATTTCCAATGTCGATATAAAACATTAATTTCCAATATATTCGCGGATGTGAGAAAACTCCATTTAAACTTTTTTCCCTATGGTTCCGTATATTCGATGTACTCGTATATACATATATATATATATATAAAGAGATTCCCAGTTTTCTCGTCGACTTTTATTGGCCATTTTCAAAGAGTTATGTAGATTAAAAGTTGCAACTGTAATTGCTATTTAAAATTGGCGAAAAAAAAAAAAGAAACAAAAAACAAACCGGGAAAAGTTCGCGCAGATATAGGAAATTCATGAATAACTTGAATCAATTTATTCTCATTTTCGGGAAATTCCATACCATAGAAATTCGACTCAAAGGCGGCAATTCCCTTGTTGTTTTCGACGGTGCTATATATATGATGATCAGTTTTTTTTTGTTGTACGGAATTGTAAAAAAATGGTAATGTTCAAAGTTTGAATAGTTTTGCGATCTATATAGAAAACATAAAACAACTTCCGAAATGTTACTTTCTAGAATAATATTCGTATTTATCCTTCTCAATTCAATAATAAGAATAAAAAACAATCCAGGTCAAATAATACTGATTTATTAAACTAGTAGGGAATATATTTCTATAATTTTATTAAAATTTTTAAAAATATACTTCTCGAAAATTATAGAACGTTTCACGTCGAATGGTCCACGTTGCTCATGAGTGGCAGATGTGCACATCTATACCACTAATCGTTTGGTTGCTACAAATGTTTGTTCAATTCAAAAAAAAAACTTCTCTGTCCTAGAACCTTCAATTTTTCGGTTTCTTCTTCTTTGTAAAGTTGCTAGGAGCAGCAAATTTTGAAAGATTCATCATTCATTTCTTGTCCCTGGACTGTTCCTTAAGTCGGAGCTAGAGATATAAAAGTCACTGTGATTCAGATCTCAAATGGCAATTTCAGCTTTGTATGTGTATCGGTGTGTTGTTCCTGGTGAAACTGCAATCTAGCTTGCAATTTGCTTCGCTAATTTTCCTTGATGGCATCCTTCAATCTTCTTATTTGAATAGCGTAGAAAGAGCCTGTAATAGTGATTCTATTTCACAGATATAATCCATTATAACTATTTCCTCTAAACTCCCAAAACGGACTACGGTCGGTGAGGACGTTCCTTTCCAGGTCATTGATTGTTGTTTAGTCTCAGGATTGGAATTATGGATGAAACTCTCGTCCATTGTATCATGAATCCGGATCAGCTTATGGTAATAATTGAAATTTGCTTTAGAATTGTCGCGGAACCAAACCAGAGAAACGACCGTTTCTTCTTCGGTATGCGGCGGTTAACATTCTGTTGCCCAATGTGCAGGTACCTTGTTCATCGCTGAGGATCCTCTGCACACATGACTGATCGTCACTCGATCTCCGATCAGCTAAGATCAGACTTTTGACTAATTTAACTTTTATGTGAAATGTGGGTTGTTGTTTCGCGATACTCTTCTTTTGTGGATGTTTTGTCTAGCTTATTTTGCACCAGCGTCCAACTGTAGAGTATGGGGAGCACAGTTTCCCAATGTTGCTCTTAGTATCTGTCTTTGGTCAACATTTTTTGCAAGCAGAAGTATCTACTTGATGACGGCTCTGACTTCGGTTTTTCTCCAATTAGGCGCGTGTTAAGTATCTGACTGCTCCTATTCAAATGAATATACAGATCCAAAATATGATTTTGGATTTACATAATTTCCAAACCTATAATTAGTGAGGACTCAATTTCTTGTATCACTTGTTTCATTATGTAATCCCTGGAAGTAATATTTTTTTGTTTTGAAGAAAAATTACTATTAGAAATAAGTGTGCAAAAACTGAATCCATTAATGGGAAATTTATGAATTTATTATTATTTCTTAAAACTTTGAAATTTATTTGTATAATTTGGGAGCCAAATAATGCAGCGGAAATATTCCCTTGTTGTTTCCAACACTATATAATCATCATCATGAAAATTCTTATACTTTTTGTATGAATCGTAAAATGGAAAACAAAACGAAAAAAGAGACAAACAACTTTCCCAAGATAATGTAATTTTAAATTATACAGTTTCCATTTTAGAAAACATAAAACAAATCCTAAATCTGTATTGATTAGAATTGATAACTTATTTATCATACTGCAGTCATTTTTTCTGGCTATCTATACGTATCAGTTATAATAAAAATGTGTAATGTAAGTTTTTAGCGCATGAGCATTACTATTGCGCGTGTATTTGATAGTTTCTTTTAAAGTAAACTGAAACTGAAACCTTTATCTTTATTGTTTCACATTTGTGAGAACGTATAAGGAAAGAAATGTATAGAGCACGTTGTGGAAAAAACGACAAGATAGAAAACGCTTTTATTGATTTCAGTAGCACCCAGTATAACTGGATTTTCGTTTAGAATGTACCATTTAGTTATTTATTTTGTTGATTGTTGAGTCACAGTCATAGGGTGAAAAGTTCAATGTGAGGGGAGATGAAATGGCCGTTTTCAAGCTTCAAAATCGTACGGTGGGAATGGTGGTGGTAGTGGCAGTTGTTGGTGGTGGGTGGTGATGAACGAAAAGAGAAATATTAAAAATGTCGAAAATCCGGTTGTTTTTTCTTCTTTATTCTTTGTCTAAATTCAAGGACCACCTAAAAATCTATTATAAATCGCTTGGATAGTTGTCCGATTAATTGGATGATAAATTTAGATGTTAATTAGGAAATTCTATCGATATTCATTTCTATAATTTATGGTAATTTTTTGAAGGTTTTTATGTAAAATAATTGCGTTGTTCTTTTTTTTTTCTGTTCCTTGTGAATTCAATGCATGTAAAACAGGCGTTTTACACCCAAAAGAAGAAAAGGGCTATATCTACCCAACCCATAGGAATGGGAACAAAGAAAATGTATTCATAGAGTATAGTACAGACGGGAAGTCGTTACTAAGACGCATTGTCGTTCGCTTCGTTAAAATGTTACCCATGGGATACCTTAAGACATTTTCATTTTAGTTTTCTCTATATATCTCACCCAAACACAATATTCAACACTTGAAGTTTATAAAAGTGGGCAATCTATATACATACAACATACAAACGAACTTATATAATACAAATATAATAATAATAATAACGATTATTTATCGAACAACAACAACAACATAAAACAAAATACTTGTTATTTATATAATATAGAGGGAGTTGTTCAATAAAAGTTGAACGTGTACTAAAAAGGCTTAACCCGGCTGTTGGTTACTATCATTTTAATCAATTCAAAGACACTTGAAGTGATCTGACTCTCATTCTTTCTTTTCTATCTATGTATATTTATCTAAAGTTGGCTTTTATTTAGCGCAAAGATAAGATGTAGAGTATTGTCGACGAGCTTTCGAAAATCTACGCTATGGGGGTGTCTTATTATTATTATCATTATCTCTCTCACTCTTATTCTGCAGTTTAATTTTCCTACGTTCTTCTACTCTATTCAGTTTGTGCAACTTCATATATACATGTACTTTTTTTTGTTAATGGTAAATGGTACGGACCATTTACTGATAGTAATTTTGACCCACGTATATAAAAGATTCCATATTATACTGGACTCGGATTTCTATTTGCCGTTTTCCTCCATCACGTTGTTTTTTTTTTGTAATTATAAAGTAGATAATGGGAGAAGAGCAAAAGTGAAAAAAAAACCAACAGCTATACTGTAAAAACATCGCGGACATGTTAACGAGTCTGGAGAAGAGATAGAAAGAGTTCCGCCCTGTTTCTTGTTTTATTTTTTGTTGCTTGTTTTTGTTCCATTGCTATATATATATATATAAACAAGAATGGTAGATAACGATTTAGAAAAGCCTTTAATGAGGAACGAAATCGTCCTGATGGGCTTTTTACCAATGGACGGAAACATAAAGTCAAACCGAATTGTTGGACTGTTGACAGATAATTGACCATTGGAACTTATAAATTATTTATCAGTTCTTTTATCAATTCTATCCCAGGTTGTTTGTTGTTTTTTTTGTATATAAACTATAAAAACAACAAATAATTATTGTTATAAATAATTATATTATTTTCAAATTTGAGAATCCGGCGGTAGAATTTTATTATATAAATAATTTAAATTTTGTGATATATTTTTTAATGGAATAGGGTCGCGATAAAGTTCAATTACCGTTCACATATTCATGAATAACAAATTAATAAATGAATGACATAATTCTTTACAAATAGAACTGATGGGTCAATTATTTTAATGACTGAATAACAATTTTATTAAACGACATTATATATAAACTGAAAATAAACAAAAGTAATAATTCAAATTATAATTGATGAAATTTTCAATATGACTAAAATATTTTATATCCAAAATTGTTGTTACCGCGTGATCAACGCGAAACAAAGTTGAACCTTATTCTCCAAGGCAATGGTCTATTCCTGTATAATCCATCCAGATTTTTTGGTAATTCTGAAAAAATCCATTAAAATTTCCAGTTATTTATATAAGTAGATTGTTTTTCCATTTCCTGATCACTGATCAGTTACAAATTAGATAATTTATTTTTAAAAATTTCCCACTCTACCTTCCAAAAATTTTGTGATAAGTAATAAGCGAGAGCGAATATGCGAATTTTAATCTGGGACTGTATTGGAAAATTCCAAAATATTTGCGACAATTTAAGAAAAAAAAATCTGGGAAGAATAAAGGAATGGTGAGACTACCTAAATGGGGGCATTTCGTAACAAAAAAAAAATGCCGATATAAAATCATAAAATACCTCCACTAAATAAAGCAACATTATTTATGTCAGAAAATATAGCTTTTCATTCTATTTCCCATTAAATCTTTTTTATTCGAAAATAATTGTCATTCTCTTATAACAAACTTTTTCAAATCGAATGGACTCCTAAACGATTTATTTATTGTTGATGGAGAAGAAAAAAAAGCAATAATAATAATAATCATGAATATACCCCTCTGATGGTATTATATGAAGTAATTCGGACGTCTTTGATGTTCAGTTGTTTATTTTCATGACTTTGAGGCTACTTGATGTCTTTCTGGCAATAAAACTGACAGCTCAGAAGGTGCGACTCATTGAAATGTCACTATAATGGAGTGTTTTACTGCTTTAGCCCGTGTCGGAAACTTGATACTAACTATAAAAACACTGACATTCTCTTTCTTATTCTTGCTTATTTTTTTCTTCTTCTGATTTTGTTACTACATATATATATATATATTGCTGTTTTGGTCCTTTTTTCGCCTTGTTCAAAATTTTATGTTTATAAAAGCTTAATTTATAACCTTGTTGTTTGTTGGACATTCAATGGTTATTTGATAAGAATTAAAACGGCCATTTCTCCGGTAGTTTTATGGATTATATACCGATAAACACCTGGATTTGTATTTTTCTTGTTTTTATCAATAATTCGAAATCTTCATTCCATTGGTTTCTTTTTGTTGTTGTTGTTTTTGTAATGCTAACAAATTCACACTAAACATTTTAATACTCGAATGAAAATAGAAACAAAATAAACGAGTAATAGAAATATTGAATAGGGGAAAAGGGAGAAATGAATATTATATTGCAACATAAAATTTTATAAACATGTCTAAAAGAGAGATTTATCCCGGGTTTTTTTTATATAGGTACCTATATATACCTGCGAGTTGGTGGAAAAAATTATTGGTTATTATTACCGTGTTCACCATGCTGTTATAATACTTTTTTGGAACATTAAAGATAATTTACATTATACAGAATAACTTTTACTATTATTAATCGGCCATTGTTCAGTCTCGAAAGTGCTTTTTAGAATATGTTTTGTTAATGTATTATAATGAATAATAATAATAATTTGTTACCGATATGAATAAAAAATTATTAAGCTGTTTATTTTATGGGGGAATGTCCATGTGAATGAGATATTGAAATTAAAAAAAAATCACATTCCAAATTGAAAGACGCACCAACAGCAATTATAACGCTTCTACTAGGTTGATGTAAATGCGACCCAACTCTATGTTCAATTCAAAGTACGTGCATCATATGCATTGAAAGAAAATCATGAGTCTCTCATCGCTTATGAACATGGAACATGACCTTTCGTGGCGTCTCTGCATTTCCACCTAGCGTTCCCCAGGAATCACCTTGCAGTATCACAACAGGAGATAAGAACTGGTCTTCCACCTTCGAACTAAGCCACTGACATTTAGAGATTCCCGGCTTAAGTCACCACCTGTAAACCAGCAACCTTTGCACCGTTGCTTGACCCCTTTTCAGAACAAGCTTGGTCAGTGTCTTTACTTTATCGTCTCATCACCATCGCCGACATTCACCTGACCCTTCTCAGAAAGACCTCCATTGATGATTGGAATATGTAGACCAGTTTTCCTTGGATTACAGCAATCTCTCCACAATGTTGTCCGGTGCTCGATCCATCGAATACAGCGAAACACTGTATGCTTCACCTTGCAATACCTTGTAATACCGGAAGTTAGCATGACCCTCAGTCATCTTTTTTAACCAATGTTTAATTCTTCGTAATAGCCAGTATATCCTCCGCGCACCTGTCCGCTTTAGCCTTATGTGACGGTTCAAGTGTGTTGCTATATTATGGGAAAATGTCAAGAATTTAGCATAATAGTGTCTTAATTTATATAGCAACGTTCCAAAATGAAAGTGTATATCAACATTCAATTTGGAACGTACTATAATTTTTTTTGTCGTTTAAATTTAGTAGTTTTGTTATTTTCTATTTTAGCTATTGAGCAAAGTGCGAATTGGTTGAATCAAATATCGCAATAAGTTTAACTTTTTTTTTTTTATCGCTAGAGGCAAAGAGAAATCCTGAATTTATGTAACGATCAGAGACTATACGGTGTAACAGCTAAATTTGAGCGTAGTTTCTCTCAGCATAAACCTTCTTTATTACCTTATATCGATACATCTTCTAAATCCTTTCTCAACGCATGTTAGATTTATATTAAAGCTCCTATCCAACTATAATAATAATAATAATAATAATAATAATAATAATAACAACAACGTTTCTCATAATTTACAAAAAGAATTTATATATATGTATATTCGGGTAAGTATAATTTTATATGGTAGTGTTTATGGGCAATATAAGACGTTCATATAATTGCCAGTACAAGTAATATTTGGCGTACATTAAATTTGTTGGAATATATCTATAAGTTGTTAGATTGTGGTCGTATATTTTCGAAACCGCACTAGAATATAACGAGAACAAGATCCTCGTGAGTTAACCGAATAAGTTTTCAAACTTATATCAGCTATATGCAGGCATCTATAGTATTTATACCTCATACCATATAATGTTTCAAAATATACCCCTATAGCAAAGTCTAATTAAACAACCGTTTTAATTAATACACTAAATTATATCCTAAATGAAATTTCCAGTATATATCGCGTTCATCTATTTAGAATATGGGCGCTTCTAAACTAAATCTTTCAATTAACCAAAACAAGCGATTATTCTCTATAAATAATTAGAAATATAATGCAATTTATAATTAATGAGATTTGTAATTAATTTTTCAAGAAATATATATCGTGATCCTTTCATCAAACGAGTTATTGTTCATTATCAACCCAAATAACCCAGTCAAAGCTTCATTGATTACCATGAAATCTCGTTTGGGCGGCGACATCTACGAGGAATCGAAAAGTGTTCATTTATAGTAGAGATATTTCCTACAACTTTTAGAAGACTGCTGGATGTTTTCAGTGGCATCCAATTTGCAATTTTTTCTTTTTTCAAGCTGTCGTTTCTGAATGTCGTAATTGGCTCATTTTACTCCCAGAGTGTGCTGCGATAAAAATGTCTATTGACGGGCGATCAAACCATCTTCTCAAATCTCTTAGCTCTCAGTCATGAACTTTGTCTCCTTCTAATCGATACCCGTCTCTGTAATTAGGAGTTCATACTGCTCGAGATTTTCGTTCTTATCAATTCTCTTGTTTTCTGCACGCTTCGGTATCAGTTACTTTTTGAATCCAGGATATAGGAAGTATTCGTCAGTAGGTCTAAATACATCTCGGAGTTGGAATCTAATGTCGTTCAGCTCTCACATCCATATACTTGTGGAAGAATAGAAAACACATTACACCTGACAATTCTATAATTCTAAGCTCTGAGGTCTGATTTAATAAAGAACTGTTTCATGTTTGTAAATCGTTGATTGTTGAATTCTTATTTTTGAATTACATTGTCACTTATTGTGGTAATTTCGATATACATTTTTTATATTATCATATAGCTTTTCAGGATTCCTTTTACAAACAGTTGAATTCTTTGTTCTGAGCTTTCGCGTGCATCGTTGTTTGCCAAATTATATTCTATAAATTCAGTTTATTCGAATCTCTTCTTATATATATATAATCTTAAATTTTGGAGTATTTTTCGAAAATATATTGCTGTAATTAATTAAAAAACTCATTCCAATCAAGTTTATTTCGTCCATTCCAAACTTAATCGAAACCCGTTCGAGACAATTTAACTTAACAACATTTCAATTTTATTTAATGACATTTTAAAGAGACCATTTGCCGTTCTTTATGTGCGATATTTTGTAAATAAAATAATAATAATAAAAAAATTATTATATAGATATAACAGCGCAAACAAACAAATTATATAGAAATTCAGAAAAAGTTTTGTTATATATTTGTATAGTTGAACTGTATACTGTACTATATAGAAGTTGTTGTTCTTGTAAAACTTTTCAACCTACTCTAAATGCAAATACGATTGTCGACAAAAAACAGAATCGTCCATCCAAAAAAAAAAAGACGCCTATAATTCAGCAAAACAAAAGAAAATCATTCAAATTGGAGGACTTTCAACAATGAAATTTCCAACAATCAAGAACGTTCGCATTTTTATTTAAATATTCATGAAAAATAAATTAAATGTAAATATCTTAAAACAATGAAAAAACTCGCCCTATCATCCCCTAAATATTTTATATAAAATAAGACAAGAATAGAATATTTGTGTAAGAGAAGACACATCTGCAATTTACAATCATCCCCTATATATTCCACTCTTTCTCTCTCTCTCTGTCTCTCATTCTCTTGCTTCCATTTAAAACTAATTTCATTCGAACTTATATGGTGATTTATACAACAATGCGAAATGTTGTACAAAAGTTATTTGAATTCGTAGATTTCGCTATTATCTTTAAATATATATATAGAAGACGAGGGGAATAACGTTTTACATGTAACACATGTCATCTGGTTCAAATCGAGCACGTTCTATAAAACGTTTTCGTGTAGAAATCTGATTTATTGATTTAAATAATAGAAGATGGAAAAAAATAAATTATAATCTATTTTATATATACATATAAGGTTGCGATATTTTTTTTCTTATTCTCAAACTATTATTCTTTCATATCCCCCCCTTTACCGCATTTAGCTCGTCTCTAATTGCATTTACACAGCTTGGAATGGCTACAATTATTTTATACTCTGATTCGATGTTCTTAATTGCTACTTGAAACATTTAAGGGCATATGTTCCATCTTGATATTATTACTTTAACAAAGTTCTTATAATAATGTTGTTGTTGCTATATTGTATATATAGTGGGGGTTAAAAATTTCAAAAACTTAATCTTATAACTTGTGTGACAACAATAAACTATACCTGAATATCATATAAATTGTCTAATCGTACCATATAATCTAGACAGTTTGCTTATTGTAACATATACATCCATAGTCGGGTTTTAAATTAATTAAAATACCATTGTCCTGTTGTTGTATTTAAAAGGATTCTTTGTAAATTAGCATTTAAATTAGATACGAGTCGAAATTATAATAAAATTGCCAAAATATATCGTTTGTATCGCCTTAGTTTGTTTTTTTTTTTCGTCTAAATATTCGAAATTATCATTTGCAAAATTGTTGGTTAGAGATAATAAATTTTCATACATCTACAATATGATGACATTTTTGTAGAGTACCTATGAGAACTTTTTCAATATTTATGATATCAACCTGGGGGATATGGTAGCATGTGGAAATATGTGACACCGATGAGATCTTGAATGGTCTATAAAAAAGAACACCTCATCCGATATACATATGAATATATAGTGCGGTAAAAAAAATATATATCCAACGATCGATATAATCCGCATGTAATAATGCCAAATATCAAAATTTATTTAATGCAGCGATAATGCAACAATAATACACCATATAAACATTGATTATTGTTTAATATACATAACAATATCACAATCATTTCGACTTAATCAAAAATGATAGTCATCAATATGCGGCAAATTTTAATTAAAACATATCAAATATATAGAATAAAAACAGATAAAGATAGAGATAGATTATATGAATATATATTTATTTTGGTGGAATCTTTATTATTAAAATTTTGAATTTGAATTATAATCATAGCGAAAAGAGAGATGTTGAAGGTATATTGTAATAAAATTGATATTCAAATATGCAAATCTCTTGAAAGTGTTACTATATACAGAGAGCGAGAGAGAGAGAGAGAGAGAGTGGGAATGTTTATACGATAATACAGGGACAAGGATTCTAGAATTTCCATAGAAAGGCCCTGTCTTTCGACCATTTTGAAGGCTTATTGTATAAAGCTGTAAATTTATTAGTTAGAAAATCCCAGTTAAAGTGTTCAGTTTTAAGTTGGATTAACACTCTATTTGGCTACCATCAAACTCTAGAAAGGACCTTTATTCGCCCCTGCTTTTTTACTTTCACCCATTTTTTCTGTTTAATAAATAATAATAATCTCCATATAATACATAAATATTCAATTTATTATTATTAATAGAAATAAAGGGAAAAAAAATATATAGCAAATTCTAAAATCGTTATATTGTTTCAGTTTGCAATAATATACAACAATATATCTGTTATAATTCCTAATAAATAAGGGCGGTTATAAGATTATCCCCGGGCGGTGCTTAAAACTACAACGCCATTTTCTTAACAACAAAGACGGCAATCCAATCGATTATTTTTCATTTTATTGTCTGTTTTTTACTCCAACCCACCCTTCTATTGTTATTCAACACATAGTTGCAGCTATAGACAGAATTATAAAGCCATAACTGCAGTCAATTAAAAGACTTAATAAAAAAACTTTCAATAAGACTTTTAATTTTTTTCTATATAATTATTTATTGGTGCGCGAGTGTTTTTGATAAGAATTGGTAGTTTTCCAAACAATTTACGTTTTTATTCGCTATAATAATGATAATAAAGGAATTTGATTAGTGTTAGAAAAAATCCCAAGATTTCCCATATGATTTTCCTACAATCATTTATATATATCATATAAGACCTTTTAGCTATAGGAATATACTAATCCCTCCACATGCTTGCGGCGCCTCATAACGACAGATAAAACTCATATGAATGGGTGGAACAGTCGAGAACAAATATTACAAGTCGCATGAGTTGAGTTCCTTACGTGCAAGGAATAGGCGGGATGGGGACCAAGATGGAAAGCGCAATTCCATTTGGCCATTAACCTAACTTCAGACTCGCATAGCTGAGCAGACTATAGTTTTCCTCTCTTTTTTTTTTCTCAACCACCCCCCAAACCACATTCTCTGCACAACGGTTTTTCCAAGGGAGTGATGTAACATCGTAATTTTTTTCCGTTGTTGGAACCTCCATTCCAACAGTTTTAAAACAGAGTTGTACTCGATTTTAAAAATTGAAAACTCATTTCCAATAAAATTGTAATTCTGAACGATACAGTTTTGATTTAATTGATATAAAACGTCAATTGTAGGAGTTATGATGGTGTTATTAATCACTCACCCGGCGCATCCACCATTTGTAATCGACCCAATTCTAGAATTGCAATCAATAAATTAGATAAATGGATTATATCAGTTTATTATTTAGGCTTTAGGAAAATGGCCTAAATACGGTCCTGTAAAGCTGCTATCTTGCAGGCACAGACAATATCTCTTATAGGATCGAGTTTCGCTTCATTTCCCAATTCTACTACTACTACTACGACTACTACGTACATGTAAGAGGGATAAACGTGGGTGGTTGTTTTATCCCAGGACATGTACAAGTTTCTATATATAGATGGGGGGATTGCAACACTAGCAAAAGGCTTAAGCTCGCGACGGATACACCTTAATGTTGAATTACACTACATTTAACACAAAATAACAACCAAGACCTAAAACTTCTATTTTACTAAACCATCACAATGGCAATTGTCACGCGAAATGTTGTTCGTCGAGTGCGTGCTAAATATAACTGGCGATAATGAAGATCAAAACAACAACAACAACTACAACAATGATGGTCATTTAGATTGAAACTTTTACCTAAATAAATATATAATAATATAAGGATTAGAACTTGCGAGATTAAAACAAGCAATTTAATTATTCATTTATGTTGGGTTTTTTTTTTATCAACATAAATTTAAAGTTTTATGTTAGTAATATTTTTTTTTATAATTGTTATTCCGAACTGAAAATTACTATTTGGGGGGTATTGAGGAGGGGGTGGTTGTATAGAACGGATATACGACATACCAACACATGGACAATAACTAGATCGTCCGGCATTTATGCGAGGGTTGTATTTGTTGAAGCGATAAAGGGTGATGGACGGGTATGTCCTCACATAACCACATATCCAGAGGGCCAACTATCTCTATCTCTCTCTTTCTATAACTATATAAATGTATAAATGTCTGTATATATATATATATATATATATGTGTGTGTGTGTGTGTGTGAGAGATCGACCGGAACTTTGCTTATAATCATATATCGCCGAAGATTGGACGTTTGGATTATGCCAAAGGGAGAGGATTCTAACCAATTTGAATTTTAATTTACAGGGTGAGTAAAGCGCTTAAA
>JAZBGX010000607.1:4899-28243 GCA_037414775.1 Zonitis immaculata | reverse complement strand
TTTTTGTGATGATGAATCATCAATAATAAATTTTCAGTAAATTTACGCAATTATAGAAGTATCTATAGTTATGTTTCTTCCTTTGATCTTTTTTCGTAGATAATAAAAAAAATTGCTTTCTCTTCTTCTAATTTCCACACATAGTTCTCAACAAAAGTAGCAAAATTCTATGAATTTATGTTCACAAAAATGCTTTCAGTAGGTTAACGATTGTCTGTCTAGCCAATTATTCCAAACATTTTAAGAATTAATTCTTTTTCAATAAATATTTCCGCAAATTTTTTTATTCTATTCAACTGGAACTCAAATTTTGAAAACTTTTCAGTCATCATCTCAATGCAGATTCTCATATTTTTGAGAATCTTTTGTTTTTATTTCCATTTTCAACAAAAATTTCAAGATTTTCCATATTTTTTCCAGTAATTAATGACTTTCTCATAACAAACATCCGCGAACAGAGCTGGAACCATAAAATTACATAGCTCAGAACTAATTTTATGCATGAAGACTGAAAATCTTACTGCGCCCGCCTATTAGTACGGAATTTGTCCGAGATTTGATCCCCAAAAACAGCTCTACTTACAATAATTGATTACAGTGAAACTTCTATTCAGCGGACACCCATGAGGAAATGGAAGATTATCGTTCACTTAAAAAAAAAATTTCACTCAGAAGAGCTATTTCTATAATTTGGCTTATAGCTGAATTTTCTTGTCGGACATCTTTTCGTTTTGGATTCTTTCTTTTCCATGTTTATTTATTGAAGTGTCCGCCTGAGGGAGATAGATTTCTTGAGGAAATAGTCGGTGGTGAAATAAGTATTATGTCCCCGTATCCGTCCAATAGACATTTCGCCTTATGGAATTTACGTATAAGAAGTTCGAGTTATGGAAGGTTTTACTGTATTTGTTGTTTACACGATATTCAAGATATATATGTAATATTCTATGAGTAATGTTGATGGGCTTGGTCTTATTAATCTCGTTCCAAATCTCCAAGTCTTTTTCAATTGCTCAGTTTTTTTCCAGTTGATTAAAAATCAGTATTCAAATATAATTATTAATTTTGGAATCTTTGATCTTGCTGTATTAATTAAATAAATTAATCATCAGTAATGAAATAAAAGAACGAATCAATTATGTTTTTTTTTTGATCAATTTATTATAATTTTTTGATAACAAGTGACTTTCTCTCTCTCTCTCTCTCTCTCGACTTGTCAATTTACGGTTCTCCACTTTCAATTCCAAATTTGATTAATTTACCGTGCTTCATTAATGATTGTTATAAATTGGATGAATACTAATCAAATGTAACAGAAGGTAAAAAAAAAAAACAAAAAACCACCATCACGATATTGAGATATTTATTATTGAATTCTTTAGAGAAAAAAAAATTTGAAAATATTTCAGATACAATCTGACACTCATGCTTTAATTAAATTAATTCGTTATAAATTAATATTAGTAAAGAATAAATTCCGAAAACCTACTGTCGGTTACGATTAAAATTACAATATTATTGAAGCTTTGATGGAAAAAAAATGAACTACAATAGCTATTCATGATATAAGTTCAAGAAGTGGCAAATTATGGTAGGTGTTAGTTGGAGAATGAGCCGCTAAGCTTCGACGTGTGGCCGTTAGCGCCCGATCGAAGTAGTAGTAGCAGTAGTCCAGATTTGCCATCTCACAAACGCATAATATACAGGATCAGGTTTGGATAGACTATCCTATCAGCCGGTAATACCGATTCTATTTACAATATTCAAGACGAAGCAAAAGTAATGTCATAATGCGATTGTGCCATAATTTGTACAAATGGCATCATATCATTGTGTTTTGACACTATTCTTGTAGACAGATAGACAATTAGTTTATAATAAGTAATGAAGTGATACGCGCCTGAACAATGCGTTCCACTAGGAATGTCACAAGACGTCGCTGATGTGTCCGATCAAATCCGAGAGAGTCCACAAACATTCAAGAGGTACAATTTTGGCATCATCAGATGTTTGTTGCATTGAATTTTGATGAAAGTTCTCTCACAAAGTTAAAATATTCCACCAATTGTCAGGTTAAAGGTTAACTTGTTGGTCCCAGTAGGACGGAGCATTTGCTCATACAGCTCTGGCAACGATGGAGATTTTAAGACAGCAATTTTCGGGCCGTGTGATTACCTATTCGAGCAATTTAAACTACCCTGCTAGATTATTAGGTCGGAGATTATCAGACTTCCTCCTCTAGAGTTTTTAGAAATCTAGCGTTTTCCACAACAAACAGAGCCCAATTTTCTTTATTGTCAACAAAATGACAGCCAATTGACATTATCATATTACTTCTGCTCCAGTTAGTACTTATATATAAATTATAATTATTATAATTATTCTATTATTATGGTTTTCATTATAATGCATTGTGCTATAATAGCTCTTTATGGTGCAGTGTGTTATAATGGGTTTCATTATGAAGCAGTGTGCTATAATGGAAGAAATAGTGGGGTATTCAATAATTGGCTCTAAAATTCAATTTGTTCATTAGGAGTTGCATAAAATTTAAATACAAAACATCAGTTGATTAATTATAATTTATTTTTCCAATTAATTTCCATTTTAATTTATTAAATTTATTAAATTACGAAAAAAATGATTGAGAATCGAATTAAAAACTTATATAAATACTTAGTTGTCTTTCGAATTGAATGGAAGCGTAAATAATCGGTTACCTGCCTGTCAGACAACACACAAAAGAAATCACCTGTTTGAATAACGTGATTTCTACAATATGATAAATAAAAATTTTCTATAGAATTTGGAAAATTATAAAATATAAATTTAATGAGAATAGGTAGAAGTCGAAAAACAATTTGAAAAAAAACAAAACAAACAAACCATCATTATGAGATTGGAATTTCAATTTAGAAAAATTTGAAAGTCATTGAGGCGTACGATTGAAATCTGGAAAATATTTCCACTGTGTTTTAGTAGTTTCAGATGGTGTTAAAAATGTTGGCAGTCTCTACAACACCTGTGTATGGACGTATTCAAATTTCCCACGACCCTTCCTTCATTCTTATTATTATTATTAATATTATTATTATTTTGTTCGTGCCCTCTCTTTGATTGTTGTTGTTGAAAGACCAGGACGATAATAATATAAAAGTGAGAATTCCATCGGCGCCACAATATCGAGATAGCAGTCGGACTTTTAAGTTTATAGCACCAAGATCTCTTAGTACCGGCCCTGAAGAATGCAGAATACACTCCCAAGACGAGATGATGGGGCATATAGTTTGTTGTTGTTGTTGTTGTTTTTATTATCGTGTGCTGTTGGACTGTACGGTGGTTGTTTCATCATCATCATCATCATCATTATCATCATCATCCAATAAAATAATAAATTTTTTTAATAAAATTAACAACAAAAATCAACATATAACAATATTTCTTTATTGACTATCATTTACAAGATTTATATTGTCACGAAATATTTTCCAAGCATCCCATTTATCTAGTCTGAATGTCATAATGATTGCGTTTATTTACGTACGTATCTATTTATAACTAAACGGACTATTAACTGTCATAGAATTTTCATTTAAATTGTAGTTATCGGCTCTAATTTAGATTCAAATGCTACAGGGCTTGATCAAAAAAAATATATATATTTTTTTTCTTCTACTTACTTCTTCTCCGATCTATATGTAGATTACGAAAATAGTATTCCAGATGTTCTCTGATAATTGGAGTTAATTACTAAAATTATAATTCGAGGAAGTTGTTCTTATAATAAAAATAGAAAAAGTTCAAAAATTAGGTGATGATGATTTATAAGTTTAGTTCGATTTTTTGCCCAGTGCGCCACTTGTTTTTGTTTTTTGTCTCCACAACTAGTGAAATTGTGTAGTGGAATTTAATCTCGAGAATTTTCTTTCCATTCAATGGAAATAAAAAATTTAGGCGGACATCTAGATTGAGCCAAATGCTCATTTTTGGTTACGTTCAATTAAGATTCTAATTGTGTCAAAAAATACTGGACTAATTATAATTTTGTTGAGGAAATATTTGGTATCTTATTAGATTTGATAAAATGTAGTAGGAAGTATGGTTTGACATAGATTTTTCAAATTTTAGAAATTTCTGTAGTTTAATATCTACAAAAGTTGCTCGATATACGAGGAATAATCCAAAAATAATGATAATAATTGATGTATAATAAAGTTAATTAGATAAAATTTTTCAACGTAATCCCCCTCTAACAAATTAATACACTTCGTACATATGTCTTCTTTATAGCACGAATTTCAAGAAAAAATCTTTATTACCCTAAAATAATTCTACAGCAGTCACCACCCCACCCCGCTATCGTCTTCAAATTTCTTGCCCCTGAGCTAGTTCAGGCGAATAACTCAGCTCGCAGTTTGCCTCGCCTTATTTCTTTGATGGCTACCGAAATCTTCTTAATTTGTTAGCATAGTAAGAGCCTGTATTAGTGATTTGAAGCTTCATCCACATAACTATATTTGCTCGGATCCCAAAAAATGGACGTCGCGGTACTTGTGACGGTCATTTTCGAGTCATCGATTGCTCTTCAATCTCAGGATTTAAGTGATGGATCCATTGACACAAATATACAATAATATACAGGATTCGTTCTTGAAATGTTGACTCGTTTGGGTACTCAACGGGCGGACACTTTGTGCATGTAAATTATGAGATCCCTGTGGTTTTAGCTAAATGTCTGGTAATCACTCTTCGATTATCTAAAACTAGATTTTCTTCCTTTGCGATGCTTGTCTTCTGTGGATGCTCTGTCCAATTCAAACTTCTTGTACCAGCGTGTGATTGTAGATTCTGGAGGGACAAAGAATTCCAAATTTCGCCAATTTCTTGAATAAAAAGTTGCTCAATTGTCCATTATTTAAAAGGCGGGAATTGGGGAAATTATTGGAAAACAAAAAACTTGATATTTCAATGTAAGCAAAGCTTTTCTTAATATAATGATACAATACAATAAAACCTCTTTTGGGCGGATTAGGGGAAACTAAAAGTTCGTTTGAAGAAAGTTTTCACTCAAGCGATATTTTCTAGAACTTCTGAAAAGTGTTTTAGTAACGCAGGGGTTTATTATTTGTAAGTTGTTTCTCAAAATATCGACAGCCTCTGTTTTACGTATTTCAAACCTCACGGCAACGTTACGTAAACATAAGGGATTTTTTTCGGCGAAATCGATGATAAACTTTCAAAAGTGTCCATATAGAAAATAGTAGGTGGTAAAATAAGCATTGCGTCTGCATCTGTCTAATAGGTGGTCCGTTCAATAGAGATTGTGCCTTAGAGAATTTACGTATTTTGGGTGCGGTTGATGAAATTTTCACTGTATGTTGATAATTCTAAGTTGAATCCGAGATTTATAGCCCAGCAGCTCCTCATTTTAATATTCCTAATGTCGTTTAATTTGTTGATTTTTCCTGTATTTTCTCCAATTCTATAAAATGGATTTCCATTAGTTTGTCCACTTTCAGAAGGTATTATGAAATTTTAATCTCGAAAATCAACAAATTTTCTAATTATTTTTCTTTAAAGTAACGAAATTTCATGTTCTAAATAATTTGTAAGTACTTTTTTCAAATTTTGTCCTCAATATAGAGATTTTTTCTACAAATTATATTTTAGTAGCCAAAAAAAAAAACGGGTTTCATGTTTCATTACAACCACCTCCTTACTTCACACTTCAGGTACTTTGAAAAACATAAAAAATACTTTTTTATGAGCCAAATGTGAATTTTTGGTTTCGTTCGAGTGTAATTATTTCGAATTGTGCTAAGCTATATTTATAATATAATCCTTTGATAGAAAACGTTTAGTTTCTTATTAGTTTGGCATTATGTTCGATATAATTAAAATAGTTTTTTTTGGGGGGAATTTGATAGCTTTTGTCGAAAATCACATTGGAAGAATTGAAATTTCGGTAAACTTTGTTGTACACGCATCGGTGAAATTATCTCTAATTCTACTATTAAATCGATAAATGGATTTTTATTGCAAAAATCACTAAAATAAAAAAGCCAAAACCAGATAAAGATAAGGCATGTTATGTTATGTTGCTCCACATTATTTCATTATAATCTACCATTCCACTATACTTGTTATTTGCCCAATTTGGTTTGGTATAATGTTGCAAAAGATAAACGATCATATTGACATTAATGATACCGTATGTTAATTAAATAGTAGTGTCCGCATAACTTTCATGCTTAAGCTATCCGGCAATCCTTACATCTTTCAAATTGCATTCAATATATAACGAGTGTATCAACGCTAATTCTCCTCGAAGTTGGCCGGGCAGTGAAGAACGTAGGACCATAACGATGATCATACCACGCTATTTCTCCTCAAAGTTGGCGTTGACTCTGTGAACATAGGTCCGTTGATTGTTTCAGCCGCTTGTCGGTAATGCAGATTACTGACGCTAATTTCAATAATAATTTGTAGTCAATTAATTATCAATTAACAGCAAACTTTGATTTTCTACATTCTTCCACTCTCAATATTCTAACCTCAATTTTTGTCAAAAAATATATCAACAAATGTCAAATTTAAATACGCATGAGCTACGCTAGGCCCTACGTTCTCCAGTGCAACGCCAACTTTGAGGAGAAATAGCGTGGTACGATCGTTAGATTAGTTCATATGTAACTAGGTAATTGTGTCATTTGTGAGGTGATGATCGTTTGAATATAGTGACGGAAACAAACTGCAGACCTACGCTCACAAAGTCGCCGTCAACTGCGAGGCGAATCACCGTGATACACTCGTTGTAAAACGCGAGACTGCAAAAATAAAACACAGTTCTACTTTTGATCATTGTAATAATCAACTTAATGATATTTGAGTTGTTCAAAATCGAATAAATCAAATAATAGTCGGCTCTTATTATAAATAGTATTCAATATTTGATGTTTGTTAAGTCGTATTGTCTGGGTCGATAATTTTTCTCAACTTCAGTCGTTTTCCGCCAATTGTAAATCAATAAATTCCATGTTTAAATATTGAAGTAAATCAAACAGGTGTTGTATTGTCGCATTTAATTTATTTTATGTATGGGTATTTATAAATTCTAATGTAAATGAGTTTGTACGGTTGTTTTTTTTCTTAAATATTTTTTATTCTGGTCTGTAAAAGAACGAAGCGAATAGCCTGTTACGATCGTATATCTATAATTTTAATGATACTAGAAGGAATGTAGAGGTTTGTTTTACCTGGCTGGGTGTCAGTCTTTCGAAACTATATTATTAATATCACACCATGTTAAAAATAACACAACATATTCACTGAAACTGAAGTAATATAAAACTAAAGATAGATAAATCAAAAATAGAGAAGTAGAAGAAGCTAAAAAAAAAAAATTATAAAAACGAATGGCGGATGTAATGATTGTAAACAGATTTTCAGGAAGTTGTGTCGATGGAAATTCGATTGAGAACTAAAAAAAATTTCTGACTACCTATGGGGGATGATAAAATTTCAGGTAGACAAAAGGTGTTCCATAATAAAATCATAAATTGTTTTAGGTGTAGTAGTCTTTTATTGTTATTTTCGATTTTTGTTTTTTTTCTCCTTCAAATTTTTGTCTTTTTTTTTTAATATTGCACTTGTTTCAATCACTGAAGACATTTTTCAAGTGTAAATTTAATTTTATTGTCTTTATAATTTCTAGAATAAAATTTAAAAATTTTAATCAAATCCTACTTTTGTCATTTGGCAATAGCATTTTTTTCAGCAAAATAAACTTTTATTCAACTGAAATTTTCATTTACTTCAATAAAGCTTCGTAAATTTCAGTAATATTTTTATTTGCAATTTCTTTGAATGAATGTCATTTGATTTTTATATTTTTTTTTGTGGATAAATTTGAATTTTTCAGGTCTTCAGTGAGAAGTTTTCTATTTGGTAATATTTCTGTGATTTTCAGCATTTTTTCTTCAACGTGAAATTTTGAAAATATGCAAAAAATAAAATTTTCAGTAATGGTTTCAGTTTTAATTGATTCTATCCAATTTCCAGAATATAATTCTAATTGTATCAAATCTTTAGATCAGACTTTCAGTAAATATTAATCAAAATTCCAAAATTTTCAGCAATATATCCCAAAGACGTCTGGAATATTGTTTTTTTTCACTTTTATAATAATTTTTGCAGTCGAATTTTATATTGTAATTCAGGGTTTCCAGAAACTGTAAAATATCCAGAGCTTTGGTTAGAAGTTCAGTTATTCCATTGATATAATTCACATTTTCAGTATTTAGTCTAAATTTTCATGATTTTTAGAATTGTAATTATTTTTCAATAAGATTTTCGGTTTTTCCGCCAATTTTCGACATTTTCAGCGACATAATTTCAATTTCTTGATAAGTTTCAGTGCTTCATAAATTTCAATCTTTCCTTAAAAATAATAAGCTTTACTTTACATAAGGATTTTATTCGTTTCAATTATATTTTCGAATTTTTCCAGAACTTTTAAATATTTCTTTTGGATATCGATCGAATTTTCAGTATTTCTATTTTCTTATAACTGCTAATTTCCAGACATTTCATAGTTCTGTTAATCAACTTTTCTATATTGTAGCTCATAATTTTGAGGTGTTAGGCTCTTTCAAAATATTTTTTTTGTAATAAAATTTTATTTGATCCAAAAATGGCAGACCATAAACGATAAATGAACTAATTTAAAAATATACATATCGGTAGAGAAAAGGTATTTGTAATAACAAATATAAGTACAAACTTGAGGCGGTGCTTATTTATTCTTGTTCTTGTTGTTGTTGAGCGATTACTGGCTGAATTCCAGTATGATGGCAAGTCGACATAAACATGCAACAGGTGTTTAGAAGTCTCTTTTGTAATTGGACGAAATTAATGGGTCTGTATTTTTTAGTGGCGAGATACCGCAATAGTAAATTAGAAGGTCCATATTTGATTGCAACCAAATTTTAATGATAACAATTTGAAAACAAAAACTGTTTGCTGAAATTTGTTTTTATTTTACTATACAGTTCAATGCATCCTTTGTTCTTGTGTTTTCTACCTACTTATAATAATGGGTCGACGGTCTATACGAGGTATTATCCAAAAGTAACATTAATCGAATAATTTCTTTTGAAAAAAAAATCTTTATGTTGACTCCACAGTAGTCATCACCTCGCTATTGCCTTCAAATTTAGTGTTTCTGAGCTACTCCTTAATCCTGCGAAATGGATAGAAGTCGTATGAGAATTCTGTGACCTCAGTCTGATGGTTACTCTTTGGTCAGCCAAAAGTAGATCTTCGATTCTCTTCACATTGGATTGAGTGGTCGTCCTTTTGCGAAGTTCGCCTTCTATGGATGTTCTTGCACCAGCGTCAAACTGTAGAATAAGTTTTTGGTAGACATTTTTTCTAGGCAGAATTATTTGATGATGACTCGCCATGTTCGTATCAACTCTGACTGCTCATATTCAAATGAATGTAGTTCCAAAATATGACGGTATCATTATATAATAGCAACCTGTATATTATTTCCTGAGAAATTCTCAAACTTTAGGCCGACATGGTAGAGAATCGAATTGAATTCGTGCATAAACTTTAAAAAAGGTTCTATTCTTACTTTTATTTTATCAAACAATTTTACCTTCTACCATCTCACGGTAATTGACAATTCAATTCAACAACAACAACATTGGGTTCAGTTTAAATTTCTCAGAACGGATTCGCATCGTTCCATTTACCCAACCATCACCCTTTCAGCTTTCGCCGCTATATATATTTTTATAAGCAAAACATTTTATTATTTCTCCAATAAAAATAAAATATTTATTTTATTTTTTTATTTTATGCTTCTGTATATATCTTTTATCTTTATTGTTGTTGTTCCCAACTCCTTCTTGTAGTTTGGGTGACATTTTTAACTCAATTTAACGAGTCCGGCGCACAATAGCAACTCCTGTTTTGTTATTTATTTTTTTTATTCATATTCCAGATGAAGGTATGTTCACATAAAAGCCGGTTGTAATAACAATTCATTTTATCATCATCACCATCATTATATATATATGATTTCAATCAATTTTTTGTTTGCCACTATTAAAAATTGATTCTTTTCTTGTTGTTGTTGTTGTTATAGTAGTAATAATAAAATAAATCATGTGAAGGCGACTTTAGTTTGTGGAATGTTGTATGTTCTTGATGCAGTCATATTTTTTTTTGAAATGATATAAGAAACGATCTGCTTTCCAACATTAATCTTTAGGTAATTTTATTCGTTGAATTGAGTGAATAATTTTTTGTTGTTTCTTTCTTTTTTTTTTTGGTGATGGCTGAGAAATTATGTTTCCGGTTAAGTTATACCTGAAATGTTCAAGTTATTTATTTTTTGTTTATTTCAGTTTCCTGTCGCCAGTAGTATTTAATTTTCATATATTAAATAATCCCGTTTAGATGGAATATTTCAATAAATTTGAAATTTTATAGCTCATTCATCGTTTAGTTTTCCTGAATATCTTTCTGTATTTCAGTATACTTCCTAATTCGAAATTCTTGGAATTTTATAATTTTTTGTGATTTTGATTCTGCTCACAGAAATATTTTAGCCATGCAATTTATTATTTTCAGTTTTAGTTTTCAAAAATTTCACTAAATATTATAATCTTGCAGTTTTCAGCAATAAATATTAATTGTCATAATTTTCCGTTTTATTAAAAATAATTTTCATAATCTTTCATTTTATCAATTTTCTTTAATTTCACTTTGTTTTCATTTCGGGTTTCAGACTAAAAAATTTACATATTTCAGACATATTTCCAGTTTTTTCAAATTTCAGATATTTGAGTTTCTCGAAAAAATTTCAGCAAACAACAATTGTGCGAGCTTACATTTTTCAGTAATTTCTCATTGATTAATTCACTTTTCCTGATATTTTTCATTAGTTTGTCTAATAAATCCAATAACTCAATTTTCCATTTTTCAGTTGAAGTTTCAGTCTTGCTAAAGAGAATTTCCAATTTTTTATTTTTTCCAATTTTAGAGTTTATTTCAGTCAATTTTAAAGATACCGTGAGTGTTATTCCCTCGAATTTCACCTTTTTCAGATATATTTTTGATGAGACTATTAGTTTTCAGCCTAATTTCGTTCGTACTTCAGTAATTTTCACTTATTACTTTTTATAATTTCCAGACTTTTTGTTCTATAAATATAAGAAAATTGTTTCATTAGAATTTTCAGTATCAAATTTCAAATATTTCAATACTACATTTGTTAACTTGATACAATTTTTTGAAAGAATTCCTGTAAAATTTTTTTTGGATTTTTTTTACAGTAATTTAGTTTATTTCTGGAATATTTCATTAATTTTCCGATTGATATTGGAAATTTACAAACTGATTTTCAATTTCTCACTTGAAATTTATTGTTCTATATTTTTCAGTTTCAGGATCTATTTCACTAAATTTTTATTATTCCAACGGTATTCCCTTTCAGGTTTTACATAAATTAATGAAATTTGACGTATTTCAGAAAATTTTGTAATTATTGTTGGAAATATCAGTTTTTTCAGCCTAATTTATATGATTGTTAGTAATTTTCAAAGGAATTTCAATAATTCTCAATTTTTCAGTCGAAGTTTCAGTTTCCATCAATTCTTCACACTTTCAATTTTTCATAAGTTTAGGATTTGTTCAATTTCATTCAATTTTAATTTATTAAGAAGTAATTTTCTTCTGAAATTTTCAGATTTTAAACAAATAAACGAAATTTGACATATTTCAGTGATTTTTTCAGCGTAATTTACATCCAGGTTATTCAGTTATTTTTCAGTTTTCAGCTAAATTTTCATACTTCTTATAAGTTTCAGGTTTTTTCTTCCATATAAATACAATAAAATTGTTTCATTTGAATTTTCAGTGACAAATTTCAGATATTTCAACGATAGACGACAATTTTTTTGTGATTCTCGAAAGAATTCCAGTGATTCTTTTTTGAATGTTAAACATTTCATTAATTATCCAATTAATATTGAAGGCTCACAGCCCAATATCCAATTTTTCAATCGAATCCAAGTTTTCTATACTTTTCTACTTTAGTATTCATTAAACTCAATTTTATTGATTTCTTCCCATAACATTTGATATCTCAGTTACTTTTACTTTCCAATAGAATCCAGTGATGCACGATTTCAACTTTTTATCAAGCTCAGTATAGAATTTTCATTGTAGTTTCAATCGTTATTTGTAAATTCGCATCAGTACAATTGTCAAATCATCATTATATTGAAACCAATAAAATAGTAATTAAATTAATACCGGAAGAGATGGATTCTTGTTCGATCTTTGAACTTATCCACCTTATTTGCTATATAAAGTTATAACTTTAATTATAATCCATTTTATGAAGAAGGCTAATTTATTTTACAAACAAGGTATAATTTGAATCAGTAATTACTTTAATAAATGATTATAATAAGCGTAAAGATTATATATTCAACTTTAGTTCAAGTTAGATTAATCATTTTCAGGAGGATAGCTTCAGATAACGTTGGGTATGAAGCGTGAAGCTTTTTTTGTTGGTTTGTAGAAATTCTATAATCCGATATATCAACCTATAAATATATAAATAGAGAATTTGTTGAATCATGTTTGTGTGTGGTGGTCAAAAAAAAGCTCGTTGAAGAATTCCATATTTAATACGGATCAAGATAATTTATAATGCACGTCTTGTATATTATTATTGTATTGGTTTTCAGTTTTTATTGTTCTCCAACCATTGTTTGAAGCTTCATTTCTACTTTTATTCAGACTGCTATAAATCTTTTCCGGTTGCAATTGTAAAGCATTTCTTGTTTTTCTTTTCTCTTTCATTGTTGTTTGTACATACATTCAATATTCAAGAGAACCAACAATAACATAAGGATTTTATTTGTTTTACCTTTATTATTCAATAATAATAATTGAAGTTTTTCTAGAATGTTGAATCGAAATCACCATACATCCATGTGTTAGTTATATTCCTTATTATTATTACTATTTTACGGATTAACACCTGTCCTGAATAGAAATGGTAATACCATAAATCGTGATAGTATCAGTTTGTGTTGTTGCTGTTGAGGTTGAGGTGTACCTGTTTTTGAAAAATCTTTTGCAACTGTACACTAAAAATACCAAAAACCTGTTCGATTAACATTCCACATTCTTTTTATATAAAAAATTAATATACATATAACTTTACATATCGGCCACTAATTAAAATTTATAATCATTATAATTACAAAGAAATTCATATCTATATAGATATATACATATGAAATCCTACCATCATCATCATCATCATCATCAAGAATTATGTCCTTCAATTTTTAACAATGACTGATTCATTTCAAGATAAGAGATGTTTCCTATTGATATTCTTGAAAAACGTCCAACAAAATATTAATATCCAATCTCTATTGAATTATTTTTGTTGATTCATTACGAAAAATTCAAGAGCACTTATTCATTCTCTTGAGCGCAACTTTTAACGGTATTTAATAGATGTTCCAAATTCTATCCTGAAAACTGAATTATTAAATATTCAAGAGCATCTATTATCGTCTATCAAATTGTGACGTTATTATTAGAAAGGGGCAAAAATCTTCGAATGTCCCATTTCTATTCTGAAAACTGAAAAGTATATAAATAATTACCGCAGGAAATACCAAACTAAGAATAGATATTTTAGTTGAAAATTGTTTTGTATCGAGTTGAAATCTAAAAATATCAATTGAATAAATAAAAATATAATAAGATGTGCTATTGTATTATTATTATTATTATAATACAAAAAAATCCATTGTTTCAATTTGTTCATCACTTTAAACTTGAACATTGTGTTATAATAATGGGCATTAAATTTAACTCACTATTTTACGAGAGGTGATCCAAAAGTAATGATAATCGATATAAAACAACAAATCATCACTTCTCTTTATCTTGACTCTTCCAAAATGCTTCTACAGCCGCCATTACCTGAGCTGCTCTTTCAACTGGAGAAAAAGATAGATCTGGAGAATAGTAATTCGAAAAGTAACTATCGCAACTTCGCCTTTTTCATAGATGACTTCCCATAAACTGCTTATTTGATTAAGATAATAGGAGCCTGTAATAGTGGCTCCCTTCTCCAGAGAATCCCAAATATGAACCTTCCAACTTTGAATTTTTCATTGTTGTTTACTCATAGAATCAAAATGATGGATCCAAGTCTTGTCTATTGTCCACAAATCGAGTCAAAAATCTATCTGGATCAGCCTCATATCATCATATTCAAGATTAACTCTTGAAATACTGTCAACATTCTCGATACCCAACTGCGGACACCTTTTTCATGTGAATTTCGTTACTAACGATCCTCTGAACAATATCGTATGAGAGCTCCTTGTGACCTAAGCTGAATGTCTAATGGTCAGTCTTCGATGGTTTTTACATTTCCGTCGGTATGGTTGTCCTTTGTGGATGCTCTGCCTAGTTTAAGGCTCCTTGCACCAGCGTGCAACTGTAGAATCTTTCCACCAAGTCTAGTCGGCATATATGTTTTTCGGTAGACATTTTTCAGACAGAAGTACCGTTTTTTTTCTAATTTTTCGTATCAACTCTTCAACTGCTCGTGTTCAAATGAATGTATGTAAATATCCGATTATCATTACTTCTGGATCAGCCCTCGTATATTTGATCGTTACGTGAGTTTGCATTGCATCGTTTAAAAAAAAAATACGTTTCAGTTATTTTCCAATAGAGTTTATACAATTATAAAACAATTAAAATTCCACTGTTTATTCTTGTTGATTGGAATAATTTAGAATTTTTTTCAAAATTATTCAATTTTGTATTGATTTCAAGATTGTAAAGAAAATAGAAGTTTATGGCTTTATCTAGAATCGAAATCACTATATATAGTAACAATACACACATATCCGCCATAGAAAAGGTTTTAAACTTCCTTTTCCGTGCCATATCAACAACCCATCTCACAACCCTTGACATTATACACGATTTAATTAATTCACTAGTATTAGTAGTAGTGGTGGTTGAAATTTAATATTTTCCACTATATAGATTGTGACAATAAATTATATTTCAGTTTTGTTTTAGGGATGCATCAAAATGGACGTTTTACAATTAATTACTATAATAATTCTAATGATAAACAAATCAACATTAGGAGGTAATTTGTTTAATTATTTCTACAATTATTTATAGCACAGTAATAATTTATTTGATTTTTTTTATCTAGATCATGAATATATGGTGAAAAATTCGGATTCTCGAGCCGTACCAATCGATTTTGAAACTGTATTACAATGTTCAATGAATATTGAACCAGATAAATTCCAATGGAAATTCTATCCGTTACCATTGAAAGATATAAAAAATCCTAAAGCAATCATTAATTTAGGCAAATCGAATTTTATGATCATTCCAAATCGTAATTTCACAACACAACGTAAACAATCCGACCTAACAATTAAAGTATTCCATCCGATAATTTAATTATTCAAATTATAATAATAAATTATAATTATAGGTTGATGGTGGAACAGCTGGCGATTATCAATGTTTAGCATATTATGGTGCATCAGTTGTTGCATCGATACCATGGCGTATAACAATAACCCATTTAGGTGAATTTCCATTGCAACAAAGCCGTGAAATTGTTGTTGTTCGTGGTAATACAATTAGTTGGCGTTGTGAATCGCCTATATCAAATCCTGAAGCTAGTATTGAATATTCAAATGACGATAATAATAATAATATACCACCGATAATACCGAATTTATCGAAATCCTTAATTATACCAAATGTAACAACAAAAAATAATGGTAAATATTATTGTATAGCTTATAGTTTAGAATTTAAAAGGAGGTCGAATACAACGTTAACATTAAAAGTGGTTGATAATGCCCGTCCGCAAGCACCATACTTTATTATAACGCCACCAACAATTTATACAATAAATAAAGGTGATGATGTATTTTTGGAATGTGCAGCAATTGGTAATCCAATACCAAAAGTTATATGGAAGAAACAATCCGGACAAATACCATCTGAACGTACCCAATTAGTACAAGGCGGTTTAATTATAAGAAATTTAACATCAATTGATGATGGTATATATATTTGTCATCATATGAATAATTATGGTGAAATCAGCCATCAAATAACAATAATTTATAATGAAGAACCATCAATTGATTGTATGTTAACAACAACAACAACAACAATTGATTTGAATCAAGGCCAACCGGCTGATATTGATTGTATTGTAAAAGGTACACCCGAACCGCAAATTAGTTGGTTTTTAAATGGTTATTCAGTTATTAATGATAGTGCAATTGAAGCAATCGGTAATCATATTTATTTTCGACCTGTAGAAAAACGACATGCCGGCAATTTACAAATATTCGCACAAAATACGGTTAAAACAATTTATAATACGATCAGTGTTCGTGTTATACCGGTATCGACTAGTATTGATGTTGTTGTACAGCCGACTAAAGCCCACCATCGACACAACAACAACAATAATTATAATAACAACAATTATAATAATAATAATAATAATAATAAGAATTTGAATGGTCGCAAAAATCAAAAACATCCAAAGATCGTTATACCAACGAAACCAATTGTGACACGTTTAAATGATCATGCTGTTATGGTACGTTGGACTGTACCAATAAATCAAGGTTTACCAATACAATTTTTCAAAGTACAATATCGTGATTTAGGACCAATTAATAATCAACATGAACAACAACGTAAACTAAAACCATGGAATACATCAAATCCAGATATAGCACCACATATACGTAGTTATGAAGTTAATGATTTAAAATCGGATCATGTTTATCGGTTTCGTATAGCTGCCGTTTATAGTAACAACGATAATAAAGACAGTCCGAAATCGGATAAATTCTATTTAAGACGTATGGATTTTGATAAACGGAATCCATTACCAATACCGATGATAACACAAACGGAACCCATCAATTCTACTGCCGTCAAAATCTACTGGAAAGTAAGTTGATTTCTATGAGAATTGTCAATTTTCTTAATAATATAAATTTCTAGTGTGACCCAACACCGAACAATATCACAATCAACGGTTTCTTGATCAATTATGTATCAGCTAGTAGTGCTGCTGATTATATGAAAGCAACAGTCGATGGTCAAGATACAAATTCGTATATTTTATCACATTTACAATCGGATACTGTTTATGATATAAAATTACAAAGTTTCACATCGAAATCGGCTAGTGAATTTAGTTCAATAATGAAAGCACGTACACTTGGTATTATAACAACAACAACAATACCGACAACATCAATAAATAATAATGAGCATGTAACACAAACGGCGGCAGCTGTTGAAACTGCTGAAATCAGTAAACTTTATATTATTATTGCTATTAGTGTTATTGTAGGCGGTGGTTTGATTATATTAGCAATCGTCGGTTTATTGTTTTATTGTCGAAAATGGAAACAAAATAAAACTAGAAGTATTTAAATTAATTATTTAAAAAGAAAAAGAAAAATAATTTAATATTCATTTATTATTCTAGATGATCGCGATAAACCGGGTGTTGATGATCACCATATACAAGTCGATGGTAATGATTATGTAGTTAATACGAAAAATCAACAACGTGTTGTTAATGGTGTAACAACACCAAATCGTATTACAATAACAGCTAATCCGTTAGCAGATGCTGACAACAAGGTGAGGTACATAATTTTTTCTTATTTCTATAATCTATCCTTTACTATCACTACTTTTTTTTTGGTTATTTAGACAAAATAATCGAATTGTCTAGGTTGAGAATTACACACAAATTTCTGTGTGAGTAATTTTGTAGTCTATTTCTTTGTTTTTTTTTGTAGAAACTGCAAGCTTTTTGCAATGAGATTTCTGCTTTTTGCTATTCAAATTTCGCCAAAATACTATCAAGTATTTTATACAATGATTCTCTGCTTAGACGACTAACTACTAATTTAAAATTATAAATAGTTTTTTTTTATAAAAAAAAAATGTCGCTTATTTGTTTTTATCTTTATTTGAAATTTAGTTATTTTACTCACAACTAAAACTAGGATAATTTCATCTTATTTCCAGAAATTTCTAGCTCGGATTTTTTCCAGAATCAGAACATGATTGAAATGTCATGTTTGCCATCACAAAACAACAATCCAATACAACAACAACAACAAGCAACAACTAACAATGACGATAATAATTTAGCAAAAGATCGAAAAAATAAGAATCGAGACAAACGGATACGTGGTAAAAATAATTTAGAAACAAACACAATACCTGGAGAAAATTATGTTTAATTGAAACGAAATAAAGAAAATCAAGAGACTGAAACGATGATTACAACAAACCATATCCCAGAAATTATGAAACAAAAAATGAAAAGCAAGATCTTCTGTGATGTAATTGTATTCATTTTATGTTTTTGACTAAAATTTAATGATTGCAAAATTGAAACTTGCCGATTTGTAAATAGTTAATGTAAATAATAATTTTATAAAAAAAAAAATTTACTAAATAATGTCAATTCAAGTGATCTATCAAATCTTAATATAGTTTAATAACTTATTTTGTACTTACTATTTTTTTCCTTCTTATAATTGTAAGTATTTACCAGTTTCACCAATAATTTATTTATAATTTTGCAGTATATTCCAATAATAATAATAATAAGAATAATAATAAAGGCAGCTATGATGATTTTAATTACAACAATAAATGCTAATTAAACAACCAACAAAGTGCTTTATAAAATTCAATGATTCTAATAATAATTTTTCTTAAAAAAAAAATTGGAAATAAATTAGTTTTCTTTTCCAAATTACGTCCTAAGACCTTTCCGTTGCCTTAGAAAAGTACAAAACGAATAAGCTCCACGAGCCATCTAAAAATTAGTCAATTAAAAATCCAAACAATCACCTCAACAAATCAAACAATTACAGTAAGGAATGTATTGAATGTTAATGGTGTTACTTTGCCTATTGTTATATAAATTGGTCGTTGTAGTCGAATATAAGTGATAATCATTTCTTTACGAATATTGTCATTTGTTGGTAGCCAATCGTTGTCATAGAGAGCAAATGATAATTTGTCGCTCTATAATTTAGAACTTTTTAATTATATATTTTAATTAGGATAAGAAAATATACTTACAGCATCAGTGATTCCATCGCCAAATCTACAATAAATCAATAATTCAAAACCGGTTGCCATCAAATAAGTCAATTCATTACCAGTATTCGCGTCCAAATCCTAATTGAATCAAAGAACCATTTTGTTGTAATTGCTATTAAGAAAAAAAATATAGAAATCTTACTCCGCTCAAGAGATATAAAGAGAAGCACATTTCCAATAAAGACACCATTGTTTGGAACAACGTCTGCACATTGTAGATATTCTCTAATTTTTCTGAAACTCTAAAGAAAACAATGACAAAATACGGTATTTTTTTGGGAAAAAATAGCCCAGTTGCTCGCAATTCAAATAATAAATAATTGGTAAGTGTAAAGTTCTCTCATACTGCTGAATTTAGATATAACAGTTAAAAACATCTGAAATGGCGACTTGTTTTTTCTTTTGTTCGTCGATTAAGATTCTGGTTACGCAACGTTCGTCACTGTGGATCCTTTAAACATTAGCGTATGCCAATTCTGAAACCTCGGCTGACTCATGGTCATTCTTTCGTTAGTAAAAAATACATCTTCGAATTTAACACATTTCCGCCGGTATGGGACGTAGATAGACGTTCTTCGCGATGCTCGTTTTCTTTGAATGCTTAGCACAGCTTAAACTCCTTGCACCTATAGAATATGGAGGGGCAAACTTCGTAAATGTTTCCACCAAGTGGACATCAACAATTCAAGCAACTGATGAACAAATGGTATTAATAAATTTTATGCAGCATTAGAAACTAATCTATAATATCAATAACAAATCTCATTTGAGAGTAGTTCCGAAAAAATTGGAAATGAGCGCTGGCTTCGGGGAGTCGTGTATCGCCTAGAGAGCAGGCACTTTATGACCCCTAATCATAGGAACTGCTATTATTAGATCTAGAATACACTGGTACAAAATTTGCCATCTAATTTTCGAAAATCTTGCATTACCGTAGGTTGTCGAGTATAATTTTTAAAATGTTCTCTAAACGTAAGATATCTTTGAATTTTGCAAAATGAGAACTAATACACTTACAAATTTTTATTTGATTTGCCGCTTAGTGGGCAAAAAGGTTTGTAGTTTCGGCTCACTTGAAAATAGTTTGTAAATGTTTAATACATAAATGCATTTCTTTTTTGACTTCTTCTTGAATATACTCGGGATCATACAAAACATTTTCATCAATATTATTACAATTCAATCTAATTAAACATCTTGATCGTAATGTTCGAAATGCACCTTGTAGAACTTCTAAATGAGCACTAATACAACTCATATATGTAATATACAATGAATCTAAAGCTGGAAATAGTTTGGAAATAATTAAATAAAAAATTGCAGTAGTTTTTGAATAATCACCAATAATAATCCAACCAAATAAAGTTAATCCTGCAGTTATAATTGCTAATGTTATGACAAAATCTAATCTTGTTTCAGTTCCAAATGGCGTTATAATATTGACTGGTTGTTTTTGTCCATATATACGTTTACCATTTTTAATAATCCATTGTTGATCACCGTAGAAGAAAAAAACAAACAAGCCACTAACGAAAACTGTTCCACATAATAAATTAACTAAATTCCAAAATAAATTCGACCATTTATTAGCATCTTTTTTATATTTGATAACAATTTCTTTCGGATGATAATCACCAATTTCTTCGTAATTACATGGATAATTTTCTAATAAATCTATTATATCTATTAATTCGTTTCTAACTATGAAATAAGTGAATATTTTATAAACACAAGTCACATGATTGCCACTGTCACGTAAATTTCTCAAAAATAGATCAAGACTATTGAATGTCCATACTATATATAAAACTTCTAATGGTAAATAAGTAAATACGAATGTTAGTAGCAATATATTATAAGAATATTGTAGATATTTTGTTAATTTTGATACTGTTGTTTGATCATAGATCCAAATACCTGAAATTTTCAATAAATGTATATTTGCATCGAAATAATTCTGGAAAATGTAGGAATTATTCGACATTTTCGAGGAATACTGAAATTTCTAACACACTAACTCACTTTTTATATCACTCTCACTATATTATTATTAGATTAATTATTGAACAGTTGGAAACTTATTTTTTTCGAATAATTATAGGTGTATCGCCACCTTCACATTTACATAACACAATAATAACAAATTTCAACACTAACACTCCATTATTATCTGAAATAGGGCAGTACAACTGTACAACTCTATTTCTAGAACGTACAGATATATTAAATAATTATATCTACTAAGTAACTTATCCAATTTTGGTATTTTTATATTGAATTTCAATATTCAATCACCCCATCGTTAATTCCAAGTAGAGGAGGAAGTACAAGAATAACCAATTTCTCTCTACAGGCGACAAACCAAATAACAATCAGTAAGTGCAGTTCTCATGCCACAAAATTCACAAACATCCAGTGAACATTTCAAAAATTATACCCCACAACTTATGATATTACCTATGGTAATACAGGATTTCCTAAAATTAGGGGGCAAATGTTACATAAATGTATTCTAGATTTTATAATAGTAAAGTAAAGTTTCCATAATTATAGGTAATGAAATGATTGCTATATGAACTGCGACTCCCCGATGCCGGAATTACGACAACGTTTATTTCCAGTATCTCCAAAATTGATCGAGATAAAATCATAAAATGTGTTATTACAGTTTAGTATATAAGGCGCCATTGGTTGATGCAAAGAATTCATTAATCTCATTAGGGCTGTTCTAAATTGGATGTGAGGTGGTTATGAATTTTACTCCAGCTTTCATGTGATTCGATTTCTTGAATTGTTTGTTATAAGAACTTGAAAATTCATACGCCTTTATACAAATAAGGTACTTTTGTCCCTTCCAGATCGGATGTACCATTTTTTAGTGAAATGACTTTGAAAATCTTATATATATCGAAACACTACTATCTGTTCTAATTTGCAAGTAGCTTGTGGAAAACACATAACACAATGATTGAGGACACTTTTCTCCTTATTTTTGAGCCTAGAAGACACTATTGTGATATTGTCCCATAATTTTAGGACAATTTATACACATAAACACCAATCTCAACTATTTTCATTCGAATACAGAGATACAGATAAGTTACGTCCTATCTCATCATTAAGTTAATAATTGGTAACAATTGTTGGAAGTTTTTGTCCGGGTGAGTGTATATTATCCAGATGCTGGGCTTAACCAAGATACTGAAGTAGTCTACGATACGTTGTTCCATTGACCCAATATCGCCGGAACTCCTGATAAGATTTTATCGAAGATATGAAATTCAGATAGTGACTATAATTTGATTAAAGATAGGGCTTAACTTACCTCAATCCTTTTAATAATTTATTTTCTCAACATATTTTACATGTTTCTTTGTATTTTAATAAATCATGGGTTGTTGGGTTATAATTTTTAAATTCTTCCTTGAATGTGAGATAATTTTAAATGATCTTTTTGAATTTTGTTAGCTAAAAACTACACTTACTGATCGTTATTAGACTTACCGCTCATTGGGAAAAGATTGGCTATTTTTTAGATCTTGCTGCTTTCAAATTGATTTTGAGACACTTCCAAACATTTTCAGGCTTCAAAATTCTTTGAGGGTTCATAATATAAGGAAAAAAAAAAACAAACTGAAATTAATAGAATGTATTATCAGAAATAATATTACAATTATTATTTTAACAAAATTGTCTTGAAAGACCTCTATAGCAAATTATTTTTAAGAGCCTCACAAAAAAAAAAACGAAAAAAATATACAACAAGTTTGAATACTTTCAATAAATACTCGATATCTTTTCAAAATCAGTCAATAATAATAATAATAATAATTATTATTATTAAACTTATTTTATTAATGGCGGTCTTTCTAAAATAACAACAACCGATTTCATACGTTGTACTTCTGGTGGTGGTGGTAGATCATTCAAATTATATGTAAACGAATTAAAATCGATTTTTGTTAATTCATCATTCACAGTTTCATTTATAATAGATTTTTCCGATTTATTTGCGATATTTATATCATTTTGTTCTATTATATCAGATTGTTGTTCTAAAGTTTCTTGACTGACATCAGGT